>SNQJ01S0003577.1:0-27845 GCA_010110895.2 Picea sitchensis
TTATTTATACTATTAAGAGAAACATCTAGAGGAAGATCCTTCTAGAAGCGGAAGCTTCTATTAGGTCTTCTTACATCCGTCTTATTCTATTTTATTGAAAGGTCTTATTAATATTGACCTTTATTACATCCGAATACATTGATCTACCTATGTGCGGATTAGGACCTTAACATTCTCCTCCGGTTATCTGCTTCTATCTTTGTTTTCCCAGGAGTTATCTTCTCCCCATGCGCTCAATTCCCTAAATTATAGGGCGCACTCACCTCTCTCTTCCCATAAGTTAACACTTATTCCCCTCTTCACTTCTCTTATGCATGGATCTCACACTCACACTCATCCCCTCATGTGCTTTCCTATTCCCTCTCCCTCTCATGTTCCCTCTTGGTTTCTTGTGGTGAAGTGTGCCCCATTCCCTATATATTGGAGACTTGGCTACATTATTAGGGTTGAATTTGAATTTTTGCAGCAACTTTCATATTCTCTCTTTTTTCATTCTTCTTAGACTAGCTACTTTCTCTTTTGGACTTATTGTGGTGCAATTAACTTTTTGGCAAATCTTTAAATCTTTAATAAAGAAGTGTTTTGTTTTTATTTAATTTTCCTTTTTATAGGTTTTGTGTTCCTACTTTTGAGCATTGATTAGTAGCTCATAACCTTTTTGGTGTGATTGATTTTGGTCTTTCAATTAGTTTTTTAATTTTATTTCTTTCATCTTTCTCATACTAACCTTGCAAGATCTTTCCAAGCAACTTTAAACTATCTTTTTCGTAACACTTTTTAATTTTATTTCTTTCATCTTTCTCATACTAACCTTGCAAGATCTTTCCAAGCAACTTTAAACTATCTTTTTCGTAACACCTTGGCTGACTGTTTACATGCAGTCCAAGTTAAATTGGCTGCTGTTTTTTTGTGTTTCTTTTGCAGAAAATCAGGTGCAGCTCGGTACCCAGGGACTCGCCCCTGAGGTTGACACACACCAGCCTGTGAGAAGGTTTGCTCATGACGTTTTGGGACATTCTCTCCTTGAATTAGCCACTTTTCCATCGCAGATTTTTAATTATCAGATCTTCTAGTTCCCACCAAACGACGAGAGAAGACCTTACCGCCCAGAGGGAAGGAATTACCGACAGACAGACCCGCAAGAGTAAAATGAAACGTCAAAAGTTCTAGACAATTATGTGAGTAATGACCAAAATTATCTATGACATGGCAGGGAGAGCCAGGCATTGATCAATAGCCAGAATCTCAGATAGAACTCTCCGAACCCGATACCAGCCTGGCCTGTGGGTAAGGCGTCGGCCGTAGAGAGTAGGGTTTCCTCTATCACCGGTCGTACGGATGGTCCCTGGCCCCGGTAAGACGGATTGAGGATGTCCGGGATAACCTAAATATGAAAAAGTTCTTAAATAAAACTTCGTTCTGTTGATTGGAAGGTGAAAAAGTGCGCTAACAGGACTTCAAAGCCACTATTTTCTACATGGGTGGCCACTTCCACTAGCAGTTCAACAGTTTTTCTCCATGAAGCCTCTTCCGAACTTGCTCATCCACTCCCACTGAAAAGTATATGCCATAACATGGGCTGCTTGCCAGCGTCGTATGGGGGCGCCTGCAACATGTGCATTGCGTGGGCTTTAGAGTAGCCACTTAACACAACCAGCGACATAACCTTGTAGAATCCCCAAATTGCAAATCATTCATTTCATCACTGATGCCTAATTGTCAATTTACACCAGTAACAAGCAAAATCTGCATTTTTCCGAAGCCTGCTCCAACAAGTGTTGTCCAAATTATATAAAAAAAAATTCAGAATTCAACCTACTACATGACATATTTGGAAGTGTAAGGAATGTTGTAGCACGGGTAAGTTGCCTTCCATAGAATGCCCATCAGCAACATGTCATAATCATCAGGTTCTTATGTCTTTCAATTTCTCACCTGGTTGCGACCAGTTGATTTGACCTTAAACTAACTTATCTTGCAAAATTGTTTGAAGTTTGCTTTTGGTTAGATTCAATCTTGAAGTGCGATTAAATTCAACCAATGGCTTTAGGGTGGCATAAGCAAACCAGCATTGAATTACCAACTGAACAATTTGCTTTGGTCTTAAATACTGTTAGAATAATCAATGGTTTTAAGATGGTATGATTAAACTAGCCTTTGAGCAATACCAACTAAACTATTTCACTCCAGGCTTGTTCTAACTTCTAGCTCCAGCAGAACTTGTATTCGTTTGGGAGAATTATAAATTAATGGAATTGCCGCACTTCAACCAATTATACCTCTTGCTTTATAGCAAGCAAATATTGCATTTAACTACCATCTTCAGAGTTTCACAAAGACTGCACTTTGTGTTTGGAGTTCTTTCACAGTTCTAGAGGGACTTGAAGGAAGCCATTCAAGTTACAAGCATAACAACCATGTCAGAATGAGGGCGAGATAGAGGGGTATATTTCCTTGAGAGATTCTGAAATAATACTTTACATAGCATTTTATTTCATATAAGTCTCTTAAACATAATTTGAATGCTATACCTAGTGTCCTTGTTGCAGAGCTTGTTACAGAGTTGCCAATTGCAATTATCTGAGAAAGGAACCTGCACTATTGCTATTGCCTGAAGCAATAACCTTATTACTTTGTATGTATTCCTCTTCAACAGGAAACTTAGCTCAGGCAATATAATAATGGATTGAATTAAACTTCTTTATTGCCCTGCGTTCATGATGCCAGCGCTTCCCTTTACCACCAAGGAACCTCATGGAGGCCACCACACAAATAAAACTAGATTTCACAACAACCTAATATCTCTATTTCTAGAAATTTATTGATAAATTTACCACTAGGTCTAATAGTGTTCCATATATACATTGACATAAAACTTAAAAGACATTCTCCCATCCCTTTTTCAAATTGTTGTGTCAAAGTTAATAACCTTCCAGATGATACTGAACTGACTTTTGAAAAAGAAAGGTGCTGATTCTCCCAATATAACATATTTAACTTCTCTTGCCTCTGATTTCGTGTTCACCTCAGCATTTACAGGTTAGTCCATTGAAGGCAATTCTTAGATACAGTTAATCTACATGCCAACTGATATCACTCGCAACATTTGGAGGTAAACTAAAAATCACAGAATTTGCAACGTCTTTGAAATGTAATTCCAGAATGCAATTGAAATGGTGTATTCGAGAGATATGATTCTTTCTTTAGCCCATACAGCCCCTAGTGCTGTAACTGGGCTGTGATACCATTTGTGACGTACCCACTGATTAAAATTTAAAACTTACACGATCCTTATTTTTTTCTTCCAGAATACCCTTGACGTGTCAATTTATTATTTAACCTTCTAGCTAGTCAACCTAACTTAGTTTCCCAACTCAAACTACAACCCTGCTTCCATATAAAGATGTGATAAACTAAACTGTTCCCTAAAAGGCTTCGAGTTGCAGCTAGCAAAGCAAATTTCCCGGATAATCACTATGGTGCTTTGGAGAGCATTGTTGCTTGTGGAAAGGCCAATTTCTATTGTTTCCATGAGTAATGGGTTAAACAATCTTTGTTGTCACGGTAGCTATTGCTTCCCTTAGAACGAGTGTTTCAACCCATTTGAAGAAGGAAGAAAGAAAATAAGAAATTTTATAAATGTCCACAAATTACCAAATGAGGTCAAAGAAGCAATTTTCCATGTTACTCTAAAGGACCATGGGCAACAAGGTTTCTATTTATACTATGTGGGGGCATAAAATCCATACCAATCTAAGGTGTTTATTATAAGTTTGTATATTTAAACCTAACAAAGTTGTGCATGATTTGCATTGATTGTAAGTGTTCAACATGGATTAACTTTTAGTGCTTTTAGTCATGGTCTAATACAAAAACAATTAAAAAATCAACTGCTTCCATATACATACACATCACATCTAATACATGGTCTAAGTAATTAAGGCACAAAGGAAGTTTGTAAAAAATCAACTGCTTCCATATACATACACATCACATCTAATACATGGTCTAAGTAATTAAGGCACAAAGGAAGTTTGTTATCCTTGCTGAATTTTGTTAAAATATTGTAACTGCAAAGAGTACTCTATTTATTATTGATGTTTTATTCATTAGATCAATCCACAAAAAATTCCCGATTTGTGGATTCATCATGTCGGGTATTGTAAATGACCAAATCTCTTTTTGGTCATTTTGGTCAAACCCTAATTGTAATATGCTAAATGAGAAGTTGGCCCACAAAATATATTAAAGTGGTTATAACCACCCATAAATGAGAAGTCGGCCCACATAATATATTAAAGTGGTTATAACCACCCATAAATGAGAAGTCGGCCTTGCCAGTGAAAAGACATGTCCTTTCAGCTCCTGCCAGATTGTATAAATAAAGGAGGCCAACACCTCATTTGTTCATACACTCACTTGATCATCAGAGCACAAGTTTGGAGCTGTAGTTGGAGAAGAAGAGAGAGAGAGAGGCACACTACTTGGGAGAGGACTTTCTGTATTGTTTGGTTTATTCTCTTGGCATTGTATTGACTATCTATATTAAGGAAGTTTTTGCTGGGTTTTCTCCCCCATGAGGGTTTCCCAAGATAAATGATGCGTCTCTTGTGATTGTGTATTTCTTAGTGATCCTATCTATGCTATGGTTATCTAGTGAATTGAAAAGAAACCTAATAATAGCTTAAACCTTAACATGATATCAGAGCTAAGCTGAAAAGAGCATCTTTCACAAGAAGAAGAAAAATGTCACTGTTGCCGTACATGAAAATTAGGGCTTTTTATTGAAGAAGATTTTCATCATCAAAATCTTCTAGAAAAGTGCGCCCTAACCCAATGAATTCTTTGGCACCTTCAGCACACCTTTTTCAGTGGGTAGATCTCTCGGAAAGTGAAACCCTAGTTTTCACAAAGTACTAGAAGTACCAGAAAACAAGAAGTACCAGAAGTACCAAAAAACCAGAAGTATCAGAAAACCAGAAGCACTGGTCCAAAAATCTGTTGGTCCAATTTGAGGGGGTAAAATTTGGATTTTCAGAAATCTGACTGCACTAGCTTACTCGCCTTAACTCAAATGCATCTATCCCTTGGATCAGAATTTCAAAATTTGAAGTTTGAAAAATTATGGTTTCCTCATAAAACCCTAAGTTGCAGTCTCAAAACCAGTTGCAATATCAATTGCAGTTGCAGTATTAGTTGAAGTATCAGTCGTAGCACTAGTTGCAGTGACCCTTGAAGTTTTTAAAAGTTGGTAATGATTACCGCTGCTGCCAGATGGTGCCACTACCTGCAAATGCTATCAGAGGTATGTACTCACATATGTTTAAAGGTTAAGCTTTAAAGGGTATTTGCAGGAGAAGGGATTTCTTGCCATAGATCCAGAAGGATCTCAAGATCCAACACATTCAGAGGAATAATGCAACCCAGGTTTGATTATTCTGATATGCATCTATTTGTTATGACATTATTTTGATTAGTGTTGCATGTTGAAGCTATGACCATCATACTAACCTTTGGTCAAAATCCAAGTTAAGGTATTAGATGGATTAAAGATGAGATCGTAGAGTTTATTCTCTAACCCAACCTTCTGTCAAGATAGCATATTGTCCTAGTACAAAAGACAGGTTGAAGAAAGCACCTGTCATCTTGAGTGAAGGAGACTTGGAAGAAAAGCAACACACACTCATTCTTGAGGACAAGACTCCAGGTTCCAGGAGAAACTTCTTGAGTTGATCCCAGGTTACCATGGAGGAATGTTTGATCACAACACTAGAATAGTGTTGACCTCATTTCGTGTTGTATTTCTTACTTTTGATCTTTGCTTCAGACAAGCTACAAGTGATAGCTCTAAAGGAGCTACTGTGATGATGTGCCAACTTAATTGCTATGTTGATGTGCCAACTTAATTGCTGTGATGATGTGTTGGCTTAATCGCTGTGATGATGTGCCAACTTAATTATTGTGATGATGTGCCAGCCTAGTGTTGTGATGCCAACTTAATTTTTGTGATGATGTGTCAGCCTCGTGCTATGACAATGTGCCAGCCTCGTGTTGTGATGATGTACCAGCCTCGTGCTATGATGATGTGTTGCCAGCTTCGTGCTGATGATGTTGTGTTCCCAGTCTCGTACTGTGATGCCAATTTTGTGTTGATGATGTTTTGTAGCCAACTTCCTACTGTGATGCCAACTTCGTGCTGAAGACTCTCAATTTAGTGCTGATGTTGATGATGCTTTAGCCTTTGTGCTGTGTTGTTGTTATTATTGATGATGATGATGTATTAGTGTTATACTAATCCATGCTGATGCCACTTCAGCTTCTTGCTGAAGATGATGTTGATGATGCCACTTCAGCTGCTTGCTAATGATGATGATGAACACTTCAACTTCTTGTTGAAGATGATGTTGATGATGCCACTTCAACTTCTTGTTGAAGATGATCATGATGATGTTATTTCAGCTTTAATGCTGAAGATGATGATGTTACTTTAGCCTCATGCTAAAGATATTGATGATATTACTTTAGCCTCATGCTAAAGAATATGATGATGTTACTTTAGCCTCATGCTAAAGATATTGATGATATTACTTTAGCCTCATGTTAAAGATGATGATGATGCTACTCTAGCTCCATGCTGTGAACGATGATAATGAGAAAAATCTCTGATGATTTATAGATACGCCAGTCAGTGTTTTAAGATGTTGTTGATGATGCTCCCTCTCTCTCGCCTGATGTTGTTGTAGAATACCCTTCTTGTTAAGGGGGAGTGTTAAAATATTGTAACTGCAAAGAGTATTCTATTTATTATTGATGTATTATTCATTAGATCAATCCCCTTTTGTGGATTGATCATGTCGAGTATTGTAAATGACCAAATCCCCTTTTGCGGATTGGTCAAACCCTAATTGTAATATGCTAAATGAGAAGTCGGCCCACAAAATATATTAAAGTGGTTATAACCACCCAGAAATGAGAAATCGACCCACAAAATATATTAAAGTGGTTATAACCACCCAAAAATGAGAAGTCAGACCTGCTAGTGAAAAGACATGTCCTTTCAGCTCCTACCAGATTGTATAAATAAAGGAGGCCAATGCCTCATTTGTTCATTCACTCACTTGATCATCATAGCTCAAGTTTGGAGCTGCAGTTGGAGAAGAAGAGAGAGAGAGAGGCACACTACTTGGGAGAGGACTTTCTGTATTGTTTGGTTTATTCTCTTAGCATTGTATTGGCTGTCTATATTAAGGAAGTTTTTGCTGAGTTTTTTCCTTCATGAGGGTTTCCCAGGATAAATGATGTGTCTCTTGTGATTGTGTATTTCTCAGTGATCCTATCTATGCTATGGTTATCTAGTGAATTGAAAAGAAACCTAATAATAGCTTAAACCTTAACAAATTTGATATCGACATTGGATGTGGATCTAAATCATCTTTTGCAACAACCATAACACTGTTGGACATTGGGTTCAATGCTTCCTGCGAGTTTCACGACATGGGTTAACTCCCTTTCGTGGATCCTAACTCCAACAATTGTGGTAGAGACTAATGCCTGTGGGTTTTGGTCTAATGACAATCGTAGTCCAACAAATGGTACCAGAGCGACAGGTCTTGAGTTCGAAATTCGTCTGGCACGCGTTGGGGGTGAGATTGTTTGACATTGGACTCAACGCTTCCCGCGAGTTTCGCGACATGGGTTAACTCTCTCTCATGGATCCTACCTCTGACGATTGTGGTGGAGACTAATGCTTGCGGGTTTTGGTCTAATGGCAATCGTAGTCCAACAAAGACATGGAACCTCAAAGCCACTATTTTCTACATGGGTGACCACGTCCACTAGCAATTCAACAACTTTTCTCCATGAAGCCTCATTCGAACTTGTTCACCCACTCCCACTGAAAAGTATATATGCATAACATGGGCTACTTGCAAGCGTCATATGGGTGCCTTCGACATGTAAATTGTGTGGGCTTTAGAGTAGCCACTTAACACAATCAATGACAAAACCTTGTAGACCCTTGTCACATTTCCTATTCGAAGCCTCAAATGACCACTTTTGAAGTCGAGGAACTATAATAAGCCACAAAAGTGAGACCCGCTAGAATGAACAATTGTTCCCGTTCTCCAACACTCATTTTTCTCTTTCTTAAGGCAACAAATAGAGAAGGAAGTCCCAATAGAACAACTATTGGCCATATTCAGTACACACCCAATTCACTATTATGGATTAATTGTAGTGTCACTTTGAAACATGAAGCTCATATCAATGAGCTATATTTCCAATTCAGATTTATATGGGTTTTGTACTATTACATTGTAAAATTTAATAAGCTCTCAAAGCAAAATAGACGAACATATGCACATAGACTGGAAATTGTTGATGTTTGTAGCATTGGACATGAACTTTCGCACAAGTTTAGTTTCAGACAAGTGGAAGTCCTCCAAAAAAGGGACCTTTCTTATCTTTGTAATTCACATTAATTAAAGTTAATTATTAAAGTGAATGTACTTTTATATTGAGTTGATTAATGTCTAATAAAATGTAAAGTATTTACATTAGTGATTTAGATATAATCTCCATCGTCGATTGGGACTTAATCTCAACTGTCAATCTCAATTAGAGATTAGGGTTATGGAGATCTAGTCATCAACTCAAAGTTATAAAAGAAAGACAAAGTGAAAGGAGAAGACATAGAAAGAGTGTTAGAGAAACACAAGTGAGACACATAGAGAGTGATAAAAGATTTTCACTTGATGTGCAAGTTCAAAGGAGTAAAGAGGAAACATGTTGCAACAGAAGAGATTGACCCATCAAGGCGTTGTTGTAGCAAAAGAGATCGACCCAACAAGGTGTTGTTGCAGTAGAATAAGATCAAGCTATTGCAGAAGTCAAGGTGCAAGAGGGTTTTCACCCAGTCGTATAGGGTTGCATTACAGGGCCATACATGTCGTACGATGCACCAAAACAACCAAGTTTTTTTGTAGTTTTTTAATCTTTTCTAAGTGGGCTATTTTCCCAGTTTAGGAGCCCCTGTAAGCTTTGAGTAATTTTAATGAAAAGTTGATATTTGAAGGGCATACATTTTTTGTGTACTTGTGTTCTTTAATTTCCAGTTAATTTCCATCCAGTGTGACTATTCTATGATTTGAATTTTCTATGCAAAACTAAAATTCAACGAGTAATTTTTTGCTTGAGATCGTGAGGAAGTAATTTACCCAGGGTTGAAATATTAACATGGTATTATAGTAAGGTTTTCGATTGAAATTTCCAAGTGTTTACATCAGTCAGATCTAGTATAGATTTGAGGTTTAAAGAAACAAATCTATTAGATCTAAGTGACCAACAGTCAAATCTAGTACAGATTTGGAGTTCATAGCAGAAGATTTATTAGATCTAAGTATATGACATGCAGATCTAGTACAAATTTGGGGTTTACAACAACAAATCTATTAGAGTTGAGTGACCAGTGGTCAGATCTAGTATAGATCTGGGGTTTACAGTAGCAGATCTATTAGATTTGAGCGACCAATGTCAGTTAGATCTAGTTCAAATCTGGGGTTTACAGCAGCAGATCTATTATATCTGAAGTCCAACAATTGGGTTTTATCGGTGCTTGAAGGACTAAGCATCCTTTCATGGCAGTTTGTTTAGATCTAAACGATAGCAACAACTAGTCTGAGGTTTGAAGACAGATTGGATGGAGCTTCAAACTTCCTGCCCTGGAAAGCAAGGGTTACTTCACTTTTGAAGGAAAATGATATTTGGGAGATTGTTGACAAAGTCGTTCCTTCACCGACAGATCTGCAATAATTGGTTGCACACGAGAAGGAGGAGATCAGAGCCATGCAGGTGATATTGGATGCAGTGAAGGATCATCTGACTCCTCTCCTGTCCGAGAATAGATGGCCAAGGAGATGTTTGATGCCCTGGTAATTCTCTACCAAAGTGAGAACATAAACAGGAAAATGGTATTGAGGAATAAGCTCAGATCCACATAGATGTCCAGATAAAACTTAGTTACCAATTACCTCATGAAGATCACCCAGATCCGTGATTAGCTTGTAGTAGTTGGGGAGAACGTAGTCGATGCAGAATTGGTAAATACGACATTGAATGGATTCTCAAAGCCTTGGGAACCATTTCTTAAGGTATTTGTGCACGAGAGAACCTTCCCACTTTTGAGAGGCTTTGGGACGAGTGTATCTAGGAAGAGATTCGTGAAGAGTCTAAAGCCAGCAGGTAGGAAGGTGACCAGAACTTGTCCCTTGTAAGTTAGATGAAGGGCAAAGGGAAGGGTTCCAATATGGGTAAGGATGAGGAGATAGCCTCACAGTCGAGAAAGAAGAACGTCTTGAGTAAGATCAAGTGTTTTGTATGTCATAAGCTTGGACATTATGCATAACAATGCCCAGAGAGGAAGAAGGATGGAGGGAAGTCGCAATAGAAGGAGGTAGTAGGCTCAACATAAATTTAGATGAGTGAGTTTGTTGCGAAATTTGAGAATGATTTCTCATTGGTTTCCTTCGTTTATGCTAGCACAATTTCTAGGAGTGCATAGTACGTGGACAATGGTGCATCTCCCTATATGCCATCAACATGAGAGTTGTTTACTAGTCCAATGGAGCAAGACTCGGGAGTACACGTGGAGCTTGGTAATGATACCAAGTATATAGTAAAAGGAGTTGGGACAATTTTGTTTCAACTTGAGTTAGGTATCTCGTCAGAAGTGAAGGACGTGATGTATATTCCAGGGCTCAAGAAGAACCTGCATTCAGTCTCCATCATGGAAGATAAGGGTTTTGCTGTGGAGTTCTAGAAAAGGCAAGCACTCATCAGGCCAGAAGGATCTAGCCTTGACACAGCTCAGGTAATTGGGGTTAGAGAGGGCAATTTGTAAAAGTTACAGAGGGTGAACTTGTTCGAGCCTTGGTTCATAACTTCATTGCAGTGGCAATCTGTGTGAGTTGTGGCATAGGAAGATGGGGCACCTACATTACAGAGCATTGTCGATTCTGAGGGAGATTGTCACTGGTCTTCCAGATTTAAGTATTGAGCAGTAGGTGGTGTGTCAAGGGTAGGCACTTGGAAAACATGCCAAGGATGCTTTTCCAAGGTTTCTTTTCCAAGCAGTGAATCCAGGTCCAACGAGAGTTTGGATCTGATACACTCAGATGTAGTTAGGCTAATGGCAATAAAATTAGTACATGGAGGCATGTACTACATGTCTTTTATTGATGATTTCTCTAGGAAGACATGGATCTACTTCATGAAGACCAAGGATAAGGTCTTCAGTTGGTTTAAGGAGTTCCTGGCTCTTGTGGAGAACTAGGCAGGGAAAAAGATCAAGGTCTTGAGGTCAAACAATGGGGGTGAGTATCCTCTAATGACTTAAAGGATTTTTGCAAGGAGTTAGGAGTCGAGGGAGGTGATAATATCTTACAACCCACAACAGAATGGGGTTGTAGAGAAGGAAGAATCGATCAATCATAGGGGTTGCTAAGGCCATGATTCACAATCAAGATTTTCCAATGTTCCTTTGGATAGAGGCATGCAATACGATAGTTTACTTCCAGAACATGAGTCCTCATAAAATATTGGAGGACAAGCCACCAGAGGAGGCATTCACTGGTGTGATGCCAGAGGTGAACTACTTATGCATCTTTGGTTGTCCAACTTATATACATGTACTAGAAGAGAAGATGACCAAGATGGAGCCCTCCAGCATGAAGGGCGTGTTTATGGGATACAATGAGACTTCATAGGCTTATAGGATTTTCATTCCAGCATAACAGAGGATTGTGGTGAGCCTTGATGTGAAGTTCGTGGAGGACTTTGCATCCAGGAAGTTGCATGAGACCCTACTAGTGATAGAGGACGAGGAACAGGAAGCTCTGAAGGTTGAGTCTTGATCATCAACAACTTCCAATGCAGGAAGTCAACCTTCAGGTGAGGAGGAGGAGAGATCAACCCCTTCTAGTTCCTTCCTTCTCAATCTTTCATACAAAGTTTATGTTTTTCCTACAATTGGCATATCTATAAAAAAACTATATTTTCATCACCCACCTGAAGCTAGATAGCCCTAATTTTTAGTCTCCATTTTTTTTCTTTATTCAGAAGGATTTGTCCCTTTTTATCTTCTAGATGTTTTATTTTTGTTTTCCGATTCCCTGAATTATAAACAAATCCCTCACTACCATAGTAAGATACTAAGAGTTTCCTCCACCTCCTTGACAATCTAGTCATCACTCTATTTTTTATCTTTTCACCATATAACTGTTGCCTGCTTTTCCCTCTTTAAATTCTAGTGAGTTGAATAAGGGTTGATTCTCTCAAAGAATAATCAAAAGTTTCCTAGACTTCTTTTATCCCGCTCACAAATTATTCTTCTTTTAACCATTCTAGATTCATATTAAATGGATTGGCTAGTTTTCCTTGAGCTCGAGCCACTTCCAACAACACTGGACAATGATCTCAGTCCCCTCTAGTGGAATCCTATTAACAAATTCTTATGTCTTTTTCGAGGAAAGCTTCTGAGATCAAGAAATGATCCAATCTTTTTGCAATGCGGGCCTCTCCTATTATTCTCTTGTTTCACCAAATAGGAGTTAATTTTGTAGGCCCGATGTCCAATAATCCCACCTCCAATTTGTTTATAAAGTAACCAGATAGGCAGTGATCTTGGGCAACTAGTCCTCATACCTTTGATTCCCCTAGAGCGAAGTTTAGGTCCCTCCCAACCACAACCAAACCTTTTTGAATCCATTAAGTGTTGAATATCTTATCTCGATATTCCATTCTTTCCATATAGGGCCCATTAATATTCAAAAAAATGATTTCTTTCCTTAGGTCTAGAGAAAACAGTGAAGTCCCTAGATCCGATAAGAAAGGCAATGGATTAGTATAAGTAAAAGATCCTTTTTTCCACCCTATAATGTTCCCCCCTAAATCTCCCTATTGCATCAATATAACTAAATTCCTAACTCCCAAAAAGTTTTAAAAGATCTTCTACAACTTTCTCCTCGTCTGTCATTGATTCTTGCAAAAATATGAAAGATGGGTTATATACCTCTCTTAATCGTTTTAAAGCCAGATTTTTTTGAGAAATTGGCCAGCCCTCGACAATTTAGGGTAAAAAAATAATTTTGAAACATATTTGAGGACATTTGCTCTAAGGACCCCAAACAATGACAATTGTTTTCCACTTTTAATTTCAAAATTTGCTTGTTTTTATGCCTCTGAAATATAGGGTTTTCTTCCTCTTGGGGAAGCTTTTGATTCCTTTTCTTCTAAAAATACCAAGCCCCCTATTTAACATACCCAACCACCCAATATATTATTAAGCCACGTTTCTAGCTGCCTTAATCGGTCATCCAACCTTTCAACATCCATAGCCCAAATGACTATACAAATTGACTAGTCCTTCCACGTGGAATGAATTATAAGCATTTACATAACCAATCATCTTTAGATGAGCAAATGGAATTTCTTACCTATGAGAGAATGACGAGCTAAGCAAATTGCTGGCAGATTACTAGTCCCTCGTTAAAAACAAGTTGAGATAGCTCAAGTCTTTAACTCTATAAGCTAAATAAAAACTGAGTCATTTTTGTAGGAGTAGTAGTTGTCACTGAGATCCCCTCGTGAAAATGATGGGACCATCAATACCAAAAAGAGGAATAGACACTTTATTCAATAGAGGAATATTACACAGTTTTTAGGTACAAAAGTGTATGGATTGGTTTGTGCCTTGTAGCAAGATTACAAATTCTGCATTTTGTTATGACATCGACTTTCATAACTTTACCCTTTTCAATTCCAGTTTGTTCACCTGTTGCGTGTTTGGAAAGGTTCTTAATGTGCTTCTTGTAGCTCTTCACATAAGCTCTGAATTTCACTTTCAGATCCATACGCTTTGGATATTTCAAAAAGAGCTTTACAATGCCACTCTTCCTGAGTTAGGGACAGAGGTGATATTGGCGGTTGGAGAGAACTGGAATTCGTCTTAGTAGTCTGAAGGGAACTCACTTCATCGCACTATGTTCCATTGTCACTCAACAATTGGTTTACCGGGTACCCAACAGAAGCCGGCCATTCCTCCAACATTTCATCTCATGATTCTTACAGCAGAGAACGATGCCTATCATTCCAGTATTTTGTTTCATACTATCCTTCAACAGAGAATGCCCATCACTCTGACAAAAATGTTGTCCATCATTCTGCCAACAGAACTGAACCCAATACCAACAGAACGATGACCACCATCAGACATTCTTTCTCCTTTTTTGGCATTAAACACCCAGAATTCAGGGGGTTGATATCGGTGTACATGTTTTTCCTCGGCACTGCCCTTATGGCTTGGACTGACCACTGTTTCTTGTAACATAATGCCTTTAACAGGTTCAATGAAGGTTTGAATACACACTACATTAAGTGATTGTCGAAAACTGCCTCATTGGAATTTGTTATTTTCGCGTGTATCCCTTTACAGAGTTCCAAATTGCCATTTTTCCAAACAGTACCACTGAAGCAATCTAGTACAAAAAACTAGTGAAGAAATTGCACAACCTAAAGCTTCCTTTTATGCTGCAAATTATGCTTCAATATGCATTTTAGGGCCTTTTTTTTTGACAATTTCGTAAAGGACACCATAGATACTAAAAGCTTACATTCACAGAAATACCCCAAATATTCTCAGTTGAAAGCAAAGGAATTATCATTTTTCAGTTTTATACCAGCATGTGCTTGCCTGTGTTTCTCATTAGATAATATGAATATGAATATTGATTCCTTTCTTTCCATTGCCTCTTTTCCTGTTTGGGTTTCCAACTGCTAAAAGTAATTCTTTAAAGACTCTCAATCATGGTGCAAACATGTAACTCTATTATTAACTAAAATCGCAGAGCTGCCTGGAGAGTGTATTTCTTGGTTTTCCTTAGATCACCAACCATTCCAATACAAAGACATTTATTTCAAGTGTCTTTTGTCTATATTTGACTGTCAAAGTAACCACCGGGGGGTCTTTCCTTTGGTTGAACCTTCTATTGTATATGTAAGTCCCTCGTACCTATCAATCTATGTCATGCACCCATCTAAACAAACTACATGCAATGCACTCATGGGTAGAAATAACATTGTTAAGCACAGGTAACCTGAGAGTTCCTCCATTCATGATTGAGCCCATATAGCCCCTAGTTCTGTAACCTTGGTTCTGATACCACTTGTACCATACCCAACCATCCAGTATACTATTAAGGTGGTGGGGTACTTAAAATTTCTATTGATATTTTCTAGAATATTGGCCTGGCTTCTAGCTGCCTTAACTAGTCATCCAACCTTTCAGCATCCATAGCCCAAATGACCATACAAATTGACAAGTCCTTCCATGTGAAATGAACTTAGCGTTTCCAAGATGAGCAAATGAAATTTCTTACCAATCAGAGAATGACGAGCTAAGCAAATTTCTGGCAGATTACTAGTCCCTCGTTAAAAACAAGTGGAGACAGCTCAAGTTTTCTACACTCAGCTAAATAAGAACTTGGTCATTTTCGTAGGAAGAGTAGTTTTCAGTGAGACCCCCCATGAAAGTGATGGGACCATCAATACCAGAAAGAGGAATAAACACTTTATTCAACAGAGGAGTACTACACAAAGTTTAGGTATAAAAGTGTATGGATAGGCTTGTTCGCTGATTCTGGTAGCAAGATTACAAATTCTGAATTTTGTTATGACATCGACTTTCATAACTTTCCCCTTGTCAATTCCAGTTTATTCACCTATTACATGTTTGGAAAGGTTCCTAATGTGCTTCTTGTAGCTTTTCACATAAGCTTTGAATTTCACTCTCAGATCCATATGCTTTGGGTATTTCATAAAAAGATTTACAATGCCATTCTTCCTGATATAAAACACAATAGTGAATTTTTTTACTCAATGTTTACCAAACTCTTCATCTGTGGTCACTAATGTAAACCCTGCCTGGCTCTTCCTTGGATACTTTTGTCAATTCCCTGTTCATACCTGTAATATTGTCGCCATTAAAAGGACTCAGAGCTGGAGCATGGTAGAGAACGCAACAAAATAGGCTAAGGCATGACTTCTCTAGAAAGTGTAAATCAATAAATGGTGAAGGATTCTCCATCAAAACAACTCGCACCAGTATACATACACTGCTATATATATAAGATGCTCATTTCTGGGAATCAACGATGGTGGCTATACACGGAGGAATCATTCAACACAATTCTGAAAAATATATGCAGAGACAAAACAAAAATGAGTTTACAAGCATAAAAAGCACGAACTGATAATTTCTTATTATGCCATAGTATCTATAGGTTACATGCTTTAACGGTTCAAGCCACTACCAGCTAACGAACTTGAAACTGAACAACATAATGCAACTAACTAAATTATTAACCAAAGAGATTATTACTTCTAACACTCCCTCTTAATCTCGAGGGTGGGTTACATTTTTTTTAAACTCCGTCTTAATTTTGAGGGTTGCATTCTTTAAACTAACAATGCCTAAATGTTGTCGTTGAAACTCAAAAGAAACTCTTCCCAAAGGTTTGGTGAAGATATCAGCTAGCTGTTTTTTAGAACCACAAAATTTGAGAGAAATATCATCATCTTTGATAAGCTCGCTAATGAAATGAAATCGAGTGTCAATATGTTTGCTTTTCTGATGAAAAACATTATTCTTTGACAAGGCAATAACATAATTGTTATCACAGAAAATTAAAGTAGGTTATTTCTTCATATAACCAACATCTTTCGAAAGTATTTTAAGCCATACTGCATGGCATTCTGATGTAGTTGCTGCTATGTACTCTGCTTCTGATTTCATGCTATGTACCTGTGCCAAGCATTGAGACATGGTCCGTTGACTAGCTAACATATCGCCGATAACTTGCATGAAAGTTGTCTCTGGTTCCATGGGGGCCTTGCCACTGCTCTCTGGTCGCTCATATTTGTCTCCTAGCAACCTCTCTGCGTCGTGCTCAGCCTCACGGTCTGCCTTTCTCTTAGCTTCTTTGTGTGCCTCTTCCTCTTCCTCCGAGTTAGGAGGAAGAGGAGGAAAGTCAGGCCTAGACCTTCTTTCCCTACGCTTGTTGTAAGTGACATATTCATCACCTACGTGTTCATGACCCTCTGGGTTTTCTGCTGCACTCATCGTCTTTAGTCACAGGCTGGCAGGACTAAAGCTCTGATACCATTGTAATGTTCCTGACTTGGTTAGTTTAGGAAACACTGCTAATGTGTGTGTAGGATTAATCGTTTATAGCATATAAATGATCATACAAATAACAACTGCGATAAAGGACTGCAAAGTTTATATTATGATATCTCTGCGGAGTACAAAGCCCGAATGCGGCTAAATAAAATGAATCACTCAACTAGATCAAAAGACAAAAGGATCTTAGCTGGAATACAGTAAGCAAACTAAATGATAATACCCGATAATAGATGAGTATTGCGGGATCAATGGATGAGCTGGAACTATGGCAACTCGTATGGTAATTGCTGGAAGTCTGGAAAGTTCGCCCCGGCGGCTATACCTTTCAGAATGGCTTGGAAACTGTCCCAAATGGTGCGCCCTTCTCTAGCTCACAGGCCTGGTAACTAACCGTTCCCTCTACTGGTGGGTCTGGACCCTGGATGGATACCCCTGGGGGAATGCGCCCCTCTCACTGGCAAAATGCGTCCTAGTGATTCCACCGTCAGAATCGGTCGAGATGTATCTCAGAATGATCGCTTTGGTCTATTGGGAAATGGGTTGGAAGGGTTTCCCTGAATCTGATCTTATGCTCGCTCGGGAACCCCGAATGTGTCCGCCAAAAGTGTCGCACTTCTAAGTCTGGAAAATGCGCCCCAGATGATTCCTTCGTCAGAATTTGACGAGGAACCAGGCAAAAGATGCGCCTTGCCTTCCTCTCAATTGGGTAGGAGGGGAATCTTTGAACTCTCCCTGGATGGGACAAATCGATTCCCTGAACTTCCTCAGGAGTTGTGCCCTCACCCTGGATAAGTGCGCCCTTGCTGCTGGATCCTGCGTAATTGTTGCTGAAAAATGATGGAAGACCTGTGTGATCTTCTCGGTGACTAGGGTGTGTCTCTCAACACCGAAATCACTGAAAAATGATGGAAGACCTGTGTGATCTTCTCGGTGACTAGGGTGTCTCTCAACACCGAAATTAACCAATTGGTGTCTTCCTCCTGGAATCCACTGAACTATCTCTCCTGAGATGCGTCTCTCTCCTCAATGACAAGTCATAATCTGTGATGAATTAGGTCGTTGACTCTTCTCTTATAGCTTTCCAAAACCCTAATTCACTGCTGAAACCCTAATTCACTGTTGACTTCTAATTTTAGCTCATTTGTTCTGTTTTTAGCTCATAATGACTTAAAAGGGCTTTTAACTATTTTTAGCTCAATGTCACTTTCCGAACATAACACTTTTGATTGGAGTGACCTCTAGTAACCTTGTTTACCCCTTTTTTGGCCCTGGCTATAGTCTAATGAGGCAGTTTAGACCATTATGCCTCCTCTCTATAGCTCCTATTTGGAAAGGGACATTACAGACCTCATCCACCCTTTATAAAATATTATAAAGTCCATCCTCCACAAATTTTATACCAAGTCTCTACTAAAAAACTTACGCTAGTTTTAGAGATCAGCACTCCTTGGGTTTGTATGGGGGAGCACCATTTTGCGGGTGCACAAACGGTGCGTATTGATTTTGGGAAAATCATAATTTCTTATGTTTGAGAGTGTCGGCTTGTCTCTAACACTGTCTAGGGAGCGTTGATGACCTGATACAACTCTTCTACGAGACCTGCACACAATTCACCTGGGCTCACCTGCAATACCTACTTAATATACCATTGATCATGATCATAAATAGATTACACAGTTTAGACAACCTATTTACAATGAGTGCATCTATACACATTCCTAATTTAACTGAAATGCATGTGAAAATTTATAGACTTGTTTCCAACAAATAGACGGAGTAGGCTGGTTGGTAGATCCTTGTGAAAGACCCCAAAGAGATCGTTGGTTAGGGCAGAGATAAACTATAAGTTTACGAACCCCACTAATCTAAATGAATCGTAGTTCACAAACTAGGTGAGAGGGCACGAGAATAGGCTTGGACCAGTGCACATGATACAACACATGGTGTTGACATCATAAAAGCCAACAAATGATCTCGAAAACCCTAGAACAATCAGACAAGGTTGCAATCAAAGCCCGGCAATTATTGAAAAAACCCAAGCCCTCATCACAAGGTTGCAATCAAAGCCCGGCAATTATTGAAAAAATCTCCATGTTTAATCCACTGATTCGCCTCATCCATTCCCTTGAGGTTCATTTGCTGTAAAGGCTGATCCAAAACCGTGTCCTCTTTCTCCAGGTGTATGATATGACCAAATCCTAAAAACCAAAATCAAGTTTTATAATTTCCTCTCTCAGTTGAGCCAAATTCCCGTCTGTGATTGCTCCTCGGTGGGAGAAACACAAATCCTCTTCCTCGATTGTCTTAGAAGTGAGGATTCCAGATTCGGGCTGTATTCCTCCTTCCATATCCAGTACGACATATAGTAGATCACCCACTCAAGTGTGGGTGTAGATACACAGCGAAAACATGTTATCGTGCTAGCCGAGCCATTATATTGCACATATTCTATCTAATATCATTTCAACTGTGTCTTCGAAGGTCGAATTGATGTATTTATTACACATAGAATGAATTACACATCTTGCTTCCAGGTTAAACACAGAATGATTTACCATCTTGCTTCTCTTACAGCATTGGAATGTTTGATTTTTTTAAATACTATGTATGTATTAACTTTATGTTAAAAAACGGAAAGTACTACAGTTTTCGCTCAACTTTACACTGAATTGTAGAAATGACCTTCCACATTTTGTTTAAATAACATTTTTCTTATTGTGAAAAAATTTCAGTGACGAGGGACGGCTGGTCCATGATATCGTTAAATTAAGTATTAAAGGCGTAAGCAAAACACCAATCCACTACGATGTGTTCCTCAACCATCGTGGCAAGGATGTTAAGAAGACTTTTGCCAACCAGCTATACTATCGCCTTCGTAAATATGGGTTGCAAGTCTTTTACGACCAGGAGGAGTTGCAGAAAGGAAACAGAATAAATTCTGAGATAGAAAACGCCATTAAAGTTGCGTCTATTCACATTGCCATCTTTTCAAAAGGCTATGCCGAATCAGAATGGTGTATGGATGAGCTTGCACTTATGGTCGAATCTGAGTCAATCATTATTTCAGCCTTTCACGGTGTGAATCCTACAAAGATTTGGCAGAATCCTGTGGACGGCATGAACGGAGTGTATGCTGAAGCCCTGCGCAAGCTCAAAGAGGAAAAAACATTTGACCCGGAAACTCATCAAGAGAAGCAGCGATACAACTCCAACACCTTAGAAATATGGGAAAAGGCTCTGAAGGAAGTTACAGGGAGAGTCGGCTTCGAGTTGGAGAAATATGATGGGTGAGACCTCGACTTGCAATTCTCCCTGTTCGTTTTAGCTTTTTTAATTTGTTGGAATGAGTGGTATATTACACTTTATTTGTGGCCGTAGACTTTTCTTATTAGTAATTTCATTGTGAATATTTTTTTTTAGTGACGAGGGGCAACTGCTCGACGTTATCGTGAGAGAAGTTAAAACAAAAGTAAAGAAAGATGAAGCAAAATTGCTGACAGAACCATGTCAGAAGAACAATCCTAGCAGCAGCGAACGTGAACGCTACCAAGTTGTGGGTGATCCAGATTCCAAACGCACACGCAGACGATCCAGTTATGAAAGAAAAAGACAGTTTTTATTATTAATAGAAGATCTTTTATTCCATTTAAAAACATATTTTTGGTTTTTTTTATATATTTTAGTAGGCTGATATATTAATATATTGGGTTGGACAGGGCGGTTCTCAATTTCTTACCCTTGATTTTAATGGAAAAGCTTTTGGGTTTCCATTATCTGATTCTGCTGTAAAAGCTCTTTTGGGTATCCAATATATGATTCTGTTGTAAAAAGCTGTGTGTGTTATAAAAGCATTTGATTCTGTTATAAAAGCTGTGTGTTATAAAAACATTTCATTCCATTAGTATCGCTCATAATTTTTTTCCTTTTTTTTGAAGCTATCTTTTAAAACACACGTCCTAAATTTTTTATATGAATCAATGGGATCTGTGGATGATGGTGACTTTTTTGAGACAATCAATTTACACGGGATGGTGACTTTTTTGAGACAATCAATTTACACGGGAGATCAATATAAGTTCGATCTCGCTTTTTATTTGATGCCAAAGACAAAGCAGCTGGGAGATTTTAAAGGCTTTGTAGTAGTAACGTGAGATCTTTAAAGCCTCTGTAGTAACGTGACTCGATAGCAGAATGTAGAAATAAGGATTATGTTAATTAGCTGAATGCAATATATAAAAAACAAATGTAATATATATGTTTTTTTAAGTAGTTATTTAAGGTTTTGTTTAATTTTTTAAGATTTTTTTTTTTTTTTTTTCATTTGAATTAAGGGATATAAATTTGGATGAAATCATTTTTTTTTGTTATTTAAAATCTATTTTTAAATGTAGAAATAAATTCAGTATGTTGAAAAACTCTAGGACATTCTCTGATTATACATAAATAATCAGTCAAATCTGTGGATCTAACAATATATTGCTGGATTTAGTACAAATGTTCTAAAAAATATCACCTGAAAAGAATTACTTCATACAACATTTATACTACCACTTTTTCTTATTTTAAATGATATCCACCAGTAACTGAATACATTGTTTTACATGGTATGGATCATGTTCATTAGCTAAATGTAATATAATGTAATATGTATATTAATTACAAAATAAATAAATATATATATATATATATATATATATATATATATATATATATATATATATATATATATGCTTTCAGTAGTGTTCATAATTTTAGATGATATGGACCATGTTGATTAGCTGAATGCATTAGTGTAGATAAAATGGATCGTGTTAATTAAATAATGTATTCAGCTAATTAACACGATCCNTCAGTAGTGTTCATAATTTTAGATGATATGGACCATGTTGATTAGCTGAATGCATTAGTGTAGATAAAATGGATCGTGTTAATTAGCTGAATACATTATATAATTTTTAATAATAGTTATCATAATTTAAGATGAATGTATTATATATCTTTTTCTGCGACAGGTCTTGCACAACGACAGTGCTGTTGCAGTATACAGTGGTCTATTTAAGTTAACTTCATGAACCCAAAGTACCGATGCACTTCTATTTGTAATGGGCGCATTATCTATTATGTCTTGGGCTCCTAACTTATCTATGGCCTAAGTCAGCGTGAGAAGAGGGCAAGGGTGTCATACTTTATCGGCAGAGAACTATCACTTTTCCTTGTAGAGAATTATTTTTATCTTTCTTTTTAGTTCATGAAGAGTTGTAGTTATATGATGTAAATTCAGATAAAATCATTATTTTTTGTTATTTAAATTGTATTTCTGAATGTATAAATGGATTTAGTTTGTTGAAAAACTTTTCAATCACTTTCAGTATACAAACTTAGCCACTCAAATCTGCAAATCTAACCATTTCTCACTAGATTTTGAACAAAATCAAACTAAAAAAATCACCTAAAAACAATTAAAAAGTAGAACGTTTAGACTAAACTATATATTAATAGGGCCCAAGCCTCCTTGACATGTGGCATATTTTTCCCATACAATTGGCTAATAATTATCATAATTTAAGATGATATGGACCATCTTGATTAGCATTGAAAGATGTCTTCTTTTTTCATATATTTTTTTAGTATAAATGTATATCATTTATAAAATTATATGAAAAAATCATATACAGTAAACAAATACAATCTGATTTTATTTATTTTAAAAATGTTTAGATACATTAGCAGTTTGAGTTTATTTATGTTAAAGCTGACAAGATTTATAATATAGTAACTTTTTTGTTGTGTTATAAGATATTTTTATGATATTAATTATATAAATTAACAAGAGAAATAGCTGTCAAGTAGCTAGTTCCTGTTCTGTAGAATTTATAATAGTTGTTCTGTAGAATTTATAATAGTCATTGTTATAAGTTTATAATTATATAAATTAACAAGTATAACAATAACTGTTATAAGTTTATAACTATATAAATTAACAAGGGAAATAGTTGTGAAGTAGCTAATCCCTGCATTCTAAAGTATATAACAGTCATTATTATAAACTTACAATGTACTAGTTCGTCATTTTATTTTATTGAACAATGTATATTTTGTGGTGTTTTATATTTAGAGTTCTTATAACTTAGTTTTTCATTTTCAATCTTCAGATTTTGTTGTGCCATTTGTACTTCAATAAACTGCATAAAATTGAGATTTAAAAAAAAATAAATTGTTTTAATTTATCACTATTTTCAAATAATTTATAATAGTTTAATGCCTTTAAGRATATTGAGCTTTAAAAAATGTTTTGATTTATCACTATTTTCATAATAATAGCTTTTTGCCTATGTCATTTCATTGCCTTAATTGGGAATTGTGAGTATTGTCTTTGAGAATGAAAACTACTGGAAAATGCTTTTTCTGGGAGTTGTAAGTATTGTCTCTAAGAATGAAAACTAGAGAATGCTCTTTCACTTGTGTTGTGCATTGGATTCTTTTATATATGGTTGAAAGTACTGTCTCTAAGATTGAAAACTAGAGAATGCTCTTTCACCTGTGTTGTTTCATAATTGCATTGTTGTGCATTGGATTTTTTTATATATGGTTGAAAGTACTGTCTCTAAGAATGAAAACTAGAGAATGCTCTTTCACCTGTGTTGTTTCATAATTGCATTGGATTTTTTTTATATGGTTGAGAGGAAACTCATTGCCTAACCTCTATTCCATCTTGTATAACTCTAGTGACATTAAATATATTTTTTACTCTAAAGTATATTTTTAAGATCGCTATATTTTAGCGTTCTTGTAATCAATATGTTTGTGCTAGGGAAATCCACTACATTTTTCTTAATGAAATTAGAGATAAACGATAGAAATGGCATGAAATGATATAGACGGTGTGTTGGATTGTTGTATCCTTGAGTGTTCAGTGGCCTTAAAAAAATTGTTACTAAAATAGATGGACAACGAAGAAATTAACGAGCAATAGATACTTGTTACTATCTAATGAAAACTGTGATCTTGCAGAAAGAAAAATAAAATTGACTGTAATCAAACCAAATGACGGATGGATTATTCTGATTATGGTGTGTTGCTCTTATTTATATAGGGCAGTTCAAAAGTAACATTAACAGCAAACAACAAACATTTCCACAGCAGATTAAATTTTTAAATATAATCGTTGCTTTCTTCATGATTTCTTATAGTTATATTACTATAAATGATCTAGTCAAATTTTGAAGTTGGTTATATAGTTGACAGTTGGTGCAAAAGTTTTCCATAATTTTTTTAGCACGGAAATCATCAAAATAATTTCAAATTTTGAAGTTGGTTATATAGTTGACAGTTGATGCAAAAGTTTTTCATAATTTTTTTAGCACGGAAATCATCAAAATAATTTGATAAAGGAAAAAATTTATTTTAAGAAAAAATTAAACTAAAAAATAAAATATTGAATTTATTTACCATTTACTTCACTAACATCTTATTATTTAGATATTAATATTTATTCTACCTAAATAGTGTGACTTTCAAATGACTCACTAAAACACAATATATTTTTCGATAGATGTTGGGAATTTCTTTTACCCATAGTAAAAGCTCCCAAAAATCTCCGGAGAAAAAACCTGAATGTTTGTCCATTTTGGTTTAGAGAGTGAAACATTCTACAAAACCGAAGAAATCAATGATATCATGATTGATCTTGTATTCTATCTCTTTGATTATAAAAATCGGAGTAGGTTAATTTGGGAGCAATCTTCTTTTTCAAGTTATTTTATTTTGGGTTAATCTAGAATTTTGATCGATTTTCTGAGCATTTGAGTTGGTGTAAAATGGGTAAAAACCTTGGGGGTTTTGAAATGTATGGAACTTTGATCCATGCAAAACTCAGACTACTCCTGAAAATCTAGCCGAATTCAAGCTAATTTTTTCTTTGAAAACCTAAACTCGGGAGGGAAGATTGCTCCCAAATTAACCTACTTCATAAAAATCTACCCCAAAGAACGTGAAAAAATCAATTAATATAATGATTAATCTTAAAATAGAAAACTTTAAATACTTTGATATAGATTTTAAATTCTTTAATTTGTTCCAAAATTTCATTTATGATTTAAATTAATAATACAAATAATAATGTTTGCCAAATTCTTAATGTTTGTAAAAATCAAAACCATATTTGAATGCATAACTGTATACAAATTATTTTTTTGGAAAAATTGATATGAATTTGATAAAGATATAAAGTTTGATCATTGTAGTCCACTCTGACATCACGCTTTGACATCTCTGTCAACACGTGCAATTCCACTTGGTATGCATCAAGCAATGCACATAGCTTGCCACCTAGGGAGATACATGATCTATATCGAATGCATTTTAGAGTTAAAAATAATTAAAAAGTATCTAGGAAAGTGTTTCTAGTCACCTAGGTGTCTAGGGTGTGGGAAAATGCTTAATGTGGATCCTAGTCATTTAATTCATGGGATATGAATTAAAAATGACTTTATGACTTAAGTAAAGTGGGTGAGTGAATTGACATGATATATTGGCTACTCATTTAATTCAATCTCCACCATTGGATTAGGAAACCCTTCACCTACCCTCATGAAGTCGAATTAGGGAAAGTTAGGCGCCCCCATTTCCCATTCTTCATGTGATTTGAAGAGAGCAAGAGAGAGTCGAGCTAGAGAATGATAGAAGTTTGCTGGTTAGGGCTCGAATACCAAGGCAATCTTACAACACGCAGATTGAGGAGAAGGTACAACAGATTCTAGGTCGTATTGTATGGATTTAGTGAGAGTGTACTGCAGTTTTCTGGCACAGTTTTTGAGGATAAGGAACAACATTTATTTCTGAAATGTTGGCATGCATTTCAAGGCATCCTTTCTGTACTTTTTGTATAAGAACTGAAGTTGATTGTTTTGGCACGAATTTCAAGGATTCTGTACAACCATTTACATAGAAATCGAGGAGCATGCATGTAGTTTTTTTTCAAGAAATTCTTGCACGGATTTCGAGAAGCATTGCTCAGATTTTGAGGAAGAGTTGATGGCCCAGTTGTGAGATAAGTTGGAATTTTTTTTTGTGAAGATGACTGATGTAAAATATTCTTTCTCAGAGCTCTGAAAATAATAATAAAAGCCCCTCTCTCATTAGTTTTCTCCTTGTGGCTTTTTCAAGGGTCAAAGTTAGAACACAATCTTTGAGTTATTGTGTTGTTGTTAGTATTATTTATTTCTGCATTTATTGTTGTTCATAATCCTCATGTTTCAGTTATGAGAATTGTTTATATGTTGAGCATATGTTGTTTTCATAAAACTGGGTTTTGGGGCATTAAACTATGATTAGTTTCAGTGAGACTTGAAACTGGGTGGGGTCCTTAAAATTTACATGGTATCAGAGCTGAGTTGAAGAGGAGTGCAGAATTAAATCAGCCATACAGAGAGCAGGATAGAAGTTACTTCACTGGACAAAATTTTGGAGACTTGTTTTTCAACTGAGAAGGGTCAATGGCTACAGGTTTAAGAGTTGAGGAAAACCTTGATGGGTAGTGAATTTTGGTGCTTGGAAGGAGAGAATGATTTTGCTTCTGTAGGAGAGTGAGTTGTGGGACATTGTTGAGAATTCTACAATAGACTCAATAACAGTGACTACGGATGCTACACTTCTCGCAACATATACCAAGAAGAGCATCAAGGCTAAAAGAATCATACTTGATGCCATCAATGACATTTGATTCTGCATGTCACAGGGAAGACAAATGCCAATGAGATGTGGGAGTCCTTGACGAAGTTGTATCAAAGTACAAATGAGAACCGAAAGATGGTTTTGAGAGAGAAACTGAAGAGCATTAGGATGACCAAGGATGAAAATGTGGTCACATATCTTACCAGGTTGACACAGGTGAGAAATGAACTTGGTGTTGTCGGGGAAGCCATTGTTGATAGTGAACTTGTGAGGACTGCATTGAATGGGGTGACAAAACAATGGGTTGTCTTTGTTGAAGGCATTGTGGCAAGGGAGAGTCTTCCCAAGTGGGACAGTCTTTGGAATGACTTTGTTTAGAAGGAAACTCAGAGAGGGTATGTGCATGGCAGTTCATCCACTAGTAATGATGAGAAGAATGTGGCTTTTGCTGCTAACAAGAAGAAGAAGTTCAAGAAGGGTTCCAAGGGAGGGAACAAGCTGAAGGGTGAAGGCAAGAAGGACATGAAAAAAGTCAAGTGCTTTGCATGTCACAAGTTTGGGCACTATGCGCGACAGTGTCCTAATAAGAAGAAGTAGACATCAACTTCAACAAAGGTGGAGGAGTTTTCCACCATGTTCAAGAAGGATTTTTCTTTAGTGGTGTGTCTTTCCACTAGAGACACACATTCCAGTGTTTGGTATATTGATAGTGGTGCCCCCCACCATATGTAAGGTGTTTGTGAGCATTTGACAAATCTTACATAGATTGGTGATCTTGAGGTAGTGCTTGGAGATCACTGGGTGGTCAAGGTAGTTGGTAGTGGGATAATATCATTTCAGAGGGAGTCTCAACCTCCCATGTTATTGAGAGATGTCCTATATGTACCTGGATTGAAGAAGAACTTGATTTTGGTTTCCACTATTGAGGAGAGGGGAT
>SNQJ01S0003577.1:39068-62222 GCA_010110895.2 Picea sitchensis
AGAATGGGATTCGGCGCGGAACCTGCATATTCTCCTCGATCTTCTTTGTCTGGAAGATCTCACAGGCCTTTGCAGTATAGGATATTGCCTGCTAAATTGCTCCTCAGTGGCGATCTCCTTGTCTGGAAAATCTCACAGGTCTTTGCAGTATAGAGTATTGCTTGGTACATTGCTCCTCAATTGATAGCAGACACCGAAATACTTTACCAGGGTCTTTGCAATATAGGATGCTGCCTGATTCGTTGCTCCCAAATTGAGAGAAGACGTAAAACGCCCACGCCGCTACTTTTTCACTTTAGGGCTGACGCCAAATCTAGTAAAACGCTCACGCCGCTATTTTTCACTAAATCTAGTAAAACGCTCACGCCACTACTTTTTCACTAAATCTAGTAAAACGCTCACGCCACTACCAAATTTTAGGGCACCTTTTCACTTTCACACTTCCGTAATTGAACTGGGAGTGACGAGGGTAGGGTGGAACGAGATATTACATAGAAACATTATTAAATGGTGGGAAGATATAATATTCACCGTCATCGATGATTGCCATTTTCTAGTCTTCACTTGAATTTGCCATCTCATCAAGGTATTCATTTTACTACACCTTGATGAAATGACAATAGCGATGAGAAGTGCCTTCGGCATATAATGATAATAGCGTTGTCCAACGAAAATAAATTAAGAGCGAATTTTATATATCTTAGTAAAATCTAGATTGACGTTTATATATATCAACCTTTTTATATATATATATATAATGTCAACTTAATGTTTTTTTATATATCAATAGGTTGATACATATTTATATATATGAAAATCTAGATTGACGTTTATATATATCAACCTTTATATTTATTTATATTTATTTATATATATATATATATATATATATCAAATATGTCAACTTAATGTTTTTTTATATATCAATAGGTTGATACATATTTATATATATATGAAAATATATATATGGTGTCAAGTTGATATTTTTTTATATATATTTAACACCACATTTCATGTCACTAGGTCACTTGCACTATGGAGTGTTTCCAATCTTGAAGAACATGGTGCAAGGATTTCCAAACTTCAAGGTTGAGAAGAAATGAGTGTGCAAGGGTTGAGCACATGGCAAGCATGTGAAGTTTGTTTTCCTAGCAACGAGCATAGGTCAAGAGGTATTCTTGTTCTAATCCACTTAAATGTATCTAGACCCATGTCTTCAATTTCCTTATCATGGAACATTTACTATGTACCTTTAATTGATTATTTTTCTAGGAAGTTTTTGATTTACTTCATGAAGGCCAAGGATGAGGTCTTCAAGAAGTTTCGAGAGTTTAAGGCTCTTGTAGAAAATCAAGTAGGTAAAAAGATTAAGGTGTTAAGGTCTAACAATGAAGAGGAGTATACCTTCAAGGAGTTTGATACATTTGGAAGGAAGCACGAATCAAGAAGGAGATGACAATTCTCTACAACCCTCAACAAAATGGGGTTGCAAAGACAAAGAACAGATCTATCATTGAAACAACCAAATCTATGATTCACAATCTAGACCCGTGCATGTGTCTCTGGGTTGAAGTATGTCTTACAATTGTCTATATTTTAAATAGAGGTTCTCATAGAGTTTTAAACGACAAGACACAAGAGGAGTCATCCATAGGTGAGAAGCCTCAGGTATCACATCTTCGTGTTTTTGGTTGTCCTATCTACATTCATATTCCAGATGAGAAATAGACCAAGTTGGAAGCTTCTAGTGTGAAGGGCATCTTTGCAGGGTATAGTGAGACCTCAAAAGCTTACAAGAGTCTACATTCCATCTCAATGAAAGGTAGTTGTGAGTAGTGATGTCGAGTTTGATAAGGACACATGGTCATCTAAGTGTCAAGAACCTCCAACAGTGACCATGGAGGTAGAAGAACTTCTTGTCTCAAAAACAAATTTAGATCAACAAACTTCTAGAGGTACAAAGGATGTCTCTTTACCTTTCAATCGAGTGAGAAAGCTTAGATGGCTCACCAAGACATTGCAGTGAGCAGCAAAGCAAGTTGGTGCTCCATCTACTTCCTTTCTAGTAAGCCATCCTCCTAAAACGTTCCCTAGTTATGTTGCAATGATGTCTTTCATTATTGATACAGAACCTTCTAGTTATGAGGAGGCAGCACGGATGCAAGTATGGTAGAATGCCATGATATAGGAGTACAAATCCACGATGAAGAATGATGAGTGGGAGATAATGCCTAGACCAGAGGGAAAGTCAGTAATTGAATCTAGGTGGTTGTACAAGGTTAAGCATCTGGAAGATGGTAGCACAAAGAAATAAGAAGCTTGGTTTCTAGCTAGAGGGTTCTCCCAGAAAGAGGGACTTGACTATGAGGAGACTTTTGCCCCTGTTGTTAGGTACACCTCTATCAAATTTATTATGTTTTTAGCAACATTGTTGATTGGAGCGTTTATCAAATGGATGTAAATACAATATATCTTAATGTATTGATTAAGGAGGAAATATACATAAACCAACCACAAGTCTTTGAGGTGCTTAGGTACAAGATATCTATTTGCAAGTTGAAGGTGGCCTTTTATGGGTTGAAATAGGCACCGCGTGCATGGTATTCCAGGATCGACAAGTATCTTTCAAGTTTAGATTTCACTAAAACATATGCAAATTATAATCTTTATTATTTGGTTGATCATTTTAATATGCTTGTTTTAGTCCTATACGTAGGCAATCTTATACTTACAGAAAGTTCAAAGAAACTCATACAATGGTGCAAGGCAAAGTTTACAAGAGAATTTGACATGAAGGACATTGGTTTGATGCACTACATTCCAAGTCTAAACGTGTGGCAAAGTCCTAGTGAAGTTTTCCTTAGGCAGAGTAAGTATGCACTGGAGATTTTGAAAAGCTTTCAAATGATGGTCTACAAGCTCATCGCTACTCCTATGGTAGCAAATATGAAGTCCTTTGTTGATTCTGATTTGAATTTGGTTGATCCATTTGTATACACTATGCAAATAATTGATAGGTTCTCTCGTGTACTTAGTAAACATAAGGCCTAACATTTTGCAATCAACACTTTCAATCAGTGCATGGTGCAACCTAGGAGGGGTCATTTGCTTGTTGCAAAACATGTGCCCTAGTACTTAAAGGGCACGGTGCATTTTGGACTGAGATATGTTGATGATGGGAAGGTGGTGTTGCAAGGTTTTCATATTTTGATTGGACAGACAGTGTTGGCGACAAGAAGAGCATTTCATGTTCTTTCGGTTTAGGATCAGGTATGGTTCCCTGGTTTAGTAGGAAACAAACTACCATTGCACCCAATTCAATAGAGGCACAATATATGTCGACTAGTTCTACTAGTTGTGAAGCCATCTAAGTTCACAAGTTACTAACAAAGTCTATAGATCAAACTCTAGACGCTACAATGATTTACTTTGACAATCAAAATTGTATCAAACTCTCTAAAATCTAGTTTTTCATGATCAATCCAAGCATATCAAAATTAGGTACCAGTTCATTTGATATAGAATTCAAAGGGGAGTTGTGGTTGTGCAATACATTCCAATAGATTAGTGAGTCATCAATATCTCAACTAAGCCACTCTTGAAAAGAAAATTCGAGATGTCCAGAGCTACTTGGTATGGTGGAAAACACTTTCCTTGACAAAAAAGAGTGTTACTGAAAATATCTAACAATGTTCTACAACAATTGATTTAAGCACCTATTTAGAAACACTCTATTGTCTTATTTAAGTTAATGAGGACACATCACAATTCTCAAGGAGGCAACGCAACACTCTCAAATTATAGAAGGAGAGGGACACATGCATGCACCACCACCAGCTAATCTTAGAGGCATGTACCAGCACACATAGAATAGAAGTAAAAATAAAAATAAAATTCAGTTTGATTTATTTTTCATAAATTCTATTTATGAGTAGTTTGACTTAGGATCTTTGTAACAATACAAGCCTTGAAGGCCTTCGTGTCTGTATCCCAAGTGTCAGACACAGATACACTAGGACATGTTGGTTGTATCCCAAGTGTCAGACAATGTGTTGTGTGTACAACATATCCTTAGCAGTGTCCTACTTATTTCACTAGGAAAAGCATTTTATAATAGATAGCTTATATATTTATAAAATATTTAATACTTATATTAAATAATTAATATATTAAATTAATAAACTTATAATAGAGTGTATTATTTATAATTGAGTATTAATTCATTTATAAAAATTAAACTATAAACATTTTTAATGATTATAGTTATTAAATAGTGAATAATTAATTAAAATACATAATTAACTACCAAAAAAAATAAAAACCTAAAGTAAGAGATTAAAAAGATAAACCAAGGGATCGAACTATTTATCATTCCTTTATGTTACAAAGGGTCGGGGGGAAACTTTTAAATCGTTCCTTTATAACACGAATAGGATACATAAACACCATTTGGCACGTAACTCAAACATAAACCATGGGGGTCCATTAACCGTAATTTAACATAAATTGGGGCCGGAGTTTAAACATGAATCCTATATATAAACCATGAGGGCCGGAGTTTAGACATAAATCCGATATATAAACCATCGGGGGGGCGGAGTTTAAACATGTTTAAGATAAACCATGCCCGGCCGGAAGTTTTAACAACAGGGGGCCGGAGTTTAGACATAAATCCGATATATAAACCATCGGGGGGCCTGAGTTTAAAATGTTTAAGATAAACCATGCCCGGCCGGAAGTTTAAACAACAGGGGAACGGAGTTTAGACATAAATCCAATATATAAACCATCGGGGGGCCTGAGTTTAAAATGTTTAAGATAAACCATGCCCGGCCGGAAGTCTAAACAACAGGGGGGGCGGAATTTAGACATAAATCCGATATATAAACTATCCAGGGCCTGAATTTTTTTCTTGGCCTACATCTTTTTCAGCCTTCTGCTTCTCCATCTTTTCCAGATATTCGAGGACTCTGTAGTGGAGGGTAAATGAGAAAATTTTACAATTAAAAAACCCTTGCAATAAAAAAGAAACCCTAAAACAATGGAAACACCACACGTTTGAACATCAAATCCAGTACCTGATCAAGACGGAGATAGATGTGCTCGCTGACGATGAGAATATGCCCAGACTCATCAAGTGATTTCACAGATTCCTTCTTATCCTCCGAACCCAGACTCCAAACAAATTTGCCATAATGATTTGCCCCAAATGGAACCACGGGCGTTCTGCCATATTCTTTTTCATAGAAAATCCATCTGCACGAGCCTCTACAGCGTCCTTCTTCCTCAGCTGGTATCAGATATATCGCAACCCCGGCTCCTAAAACTTCCATTACAACCCCATAACCCTTAGGCCGAGGGGTTCGATCCCACAACAAACTGAAATAAACAACATAAAACTTCTTTTGATTCAGATTGCCACAAAATAAATTAAAATACAATGATAATAATGCAATAACAACTTACCTTCGCGTCTTTGATCTTGGTGCTTTTCTTTATTGTAAGACGCTCGCGGCTGCTTCCTCGAGTCCTCCTACTACAGGGTACACTAAGCATTTAAGGGAAGGGGATTGCTGATTGTATTTTAACTAGCACAGCCGCTAAGTCGCGGCTGGTGAACGCGAAAGACTTGAGGCCGATAAAAAAACACTCTCGTGTTAAAATAAACCTTAGTAAAAACACCAGGCTTATGCATGAAGAAACTGCGAATTTCCCAGCTCATTACATAAACAATGGCAAAATTTCACACAGAAAACAAATCCTCCACATTTCAGCCACGTAACTTTCACTATCCTCCACATTTCAGCCACGTAACTTTCACTGACAAAGGGATGAAGAATAATTACGTCTTTCATATTACTTTCAGGTAGGGTTTGAACAGGAACGGGTGCTCACAAAAACAATTCCAACGAGAATCCACATGAGGTAGAAAATGAAACGCCCTGACAGAATGAGGTAGAAAATGTGAAATGAAAAGCGCTGATAATTGAGACAGATAATGAAATTCGCTGACAGTTGAAGAATTCCAAAAGATAATCATTTAAAAGTGGAAAGCATATGATGTTACAGTAGTTTCTTAATATGATTAGGTAAAAACAATTCCAACTAAGAATCCACATGAGGTAGAAAATGAAACGTCCTGACAGAATGAGGTAGAGAATGAGAAATGAAAAGCCCTGATAACTGAGGCAGATAATGAAACTCGCGGACAGTTGAAGAATTTCAAAAGTTAATCATTTAAAAGTGGAAAGCATATGATGTTACAGTAGTTTCTTAATATGATTAGGTAAAAACAATTCCAACGGAGAATCCACATGAGGTAGAAAATGAAACGCCCTGACAGAATGAGGTAGAGAATGAGAAATGAAAAGCGCTGATAACTGAGGCAGATAATGAAACTCTTGGACAGTTGAAGAATTCCAAAAATTGATCATTTAAAAGTGGAAAGCATATGATGTTACAGTAGTTTCTTAATATGATTTGGTAAATATTAAAAAGTAAACAAGTTAACAAAAAAGTTATCAACAATAAATCTAACTCATTGATTTTGAATAATAACCAACATCTTTAATGCAAAAATATGAAGATAAGATTTGGCTTTCTGCATTCAAACTAAAATTTGAAAACCCTGATCCTGGAAAGAGATCATCTTTTACCAATAATTTTTACAAAGGATAATCATACATTCTACTAATCAATAATAATATTCTGATAACTTAGGACGAGAGATCGAAACCTCTTGTTGCTGCAACAATGGAGGTAGGCGCAGACTTGTTGGTAGCAGGGCTAGCATATGATGAGGATACGAAGGTCGCCGTTGCGGAAGATATAGCGTGTGCCATGCTAAGCACGAAAATGAAGTAGTAACATCGAAGATGTATGAGAGAGATTAGGAATGCGCACTTCGCCGTCCACCTCGTCTCCAAGTTGCATCCCCTCCTTTGCAATATTTGGGCATTAGTGATATTTTGTTCATTTGATTTCAGAGTTCTATTTGTATTTTATTTTCCTATCAAAAATATAAATTTAAAAGCCTCTTAAACAACTCTAGATCGAAACCTTTTGTTTCCGCAACAATGGCGGTAGGTGCAGATTTGTCGGTATCATAGCTTGCATATGAGGAGTATACGAAGGTCGCCGTTGCGGAAGATATAGCAGGTGTGCCAGCTTAAGCACGAAAATAAAAAAGTAACATCAAAGATGTATGAGAGAGATTAGGAATGTGCGCTTCGCTGTCAACCTCAGTGATGTCTGGTTCATTTGATTTCAGACTTCTATTTACAACAATGGAGATAGGTGCAGATTTGTCGGTAGAATAGCTTGCATATGAAGAACTAACATCGAAGATGTGTGAGAGAGATTAGGAATGCGAGCTTTGCCGTCCACGTCGTCTCGAAGTTGCTTCCCGGCTTTTGCTACTCACTCGCATTATTTGGGCATCTTTGATATCTGGTTCATTTGATTTCAGAGTTACTTATATCCTCCCGAAGCGATAAGTTTCGATCATAGAATTTTGATTTATTTTATGTCATAAGATAAAGATAGCTAGCATGCGAGGCAATTTCGATCATAGGATTTTGCCTAGTGGCGATGTATCTTTATGTCGTAAGATAAAGATAGCTAGCAGATGTATCTTTATGTCGTAAGATAAAGATAGCTAATAGTCAACGCAATTTCGATCAAAGAATTTTGCCTAGTGGCGATGTATCTTTACGCCGTAAGATAAAGATAGCTAGCAGGCGAGGCAATTTCGATCTAGAATTTTGCCTTCCTCTAAAATTGTTACGATTTCAAATAAATTGACGTAGGTATTCTAGAGACATATTACGATTTCAAATTGAGGTAGTTTAAATATTTTATTATTTTTATTTGTCTGTGTTTAAAAATTCGTCTAGAAATATATTCTGGTGTTCATTTGCTACGAAACTGTCGCTACAAATCTGTCTTCAAAAAAACCTCTTGATCAGTAGAACGGCGCTGCCCCAGAAAACTATCCATCTCATAAAGAAATATAATAGCAGGTTTCAGCTTCTGTAGATACACTTGACAACAACTGGCGAATGCTTCAACATTCAGAGATCACCGTTCTCTGGAAATACCACTCGACAAACTTACCCTTTGCTTGACTATCTGTGTGAATGCTTAAAAAAATAGTTAAGATTGTACATTCATCCATGGATCCAACCATGGATGAATGGATCCAACCGCTGTTGAGATTCGACAACCATGGATCCCATCTGATTCGTCCATATCTGAGCAGTTTCCACCTGGCCGTTACAAGCGGTGCCTGCGTCATCTCTGCAACTACTGAAATATCCTCGTGTCGTAATTCCGTGATCTATTTCACACGACACCTTTGTGTTACCTACTTGAACACAATCGTTCTGTTTAAAAAGACGGTGTATCCATTCATGTGATGATACACTCATCCGATTCGCACGACAGCGTTGTATTGCTGCCTCTGCACAATCGACGACCTCCTGCACAAAACAACCATGTATCCATTCAAGGAAAGTCATTTCATTTCTACCTTCTTCATTTCTACCTATATTTCTCACTGATTTTTTCCTCGAAATCCAAAACATTTGGAGGAATTGCGTTCACCTCCTAAGGCCTTCCCCTCTGTGCATCCTATGTTTTCCGTAGCCTTTTTGTTTGTTCACACTATCGGATCTGTTCGACAACCATGGATCCCATCTGGTTCGTCCATATCTGCGCAGTTTCTTCCTGGCCGTTACAAGCGGTACCTGCGTCATATCTGCAACTACTGAAATATCTTTGTGTCGTAATTCCGTGATCTATTTCACACGATACCTTTGGGTTACCTACATGAACACAATCGTTCTGTTCAAAAAGACGGCGTATCCATTCATGTGATGATACACTCATCCGATTCGCACGACGCCCTCCTGCAAAAAACAACCATGTATCCATTCAAGGAAAGTCATTTCATTTCTACCTTCTTCATCCATGATCGAGTCACGCGGCCTTTAACACAAGTAGTCTGAAACAGTACACATCGCCTTTCAATGTCGCAACGGAGAGTTCCCTCCACGATTCCGGAGCACCGTATCCAAATTCCTCTACAAGCTCATCAGCCTTCTCTCCACAGCAAGAAATGGTAACACAATCACTGTCCTCCACGTTTATAAGTCTGGCCAATCCAAATCCACTTATGCCTGCTTCGTATTCTTCATCCAGAAAGATGATTCCACTGCTTATATTGCGATGGACGACGCGGGGATCGCTCCTGTGGTGTAGCCATGCGAGTCCTTTGGCGGTGCCCGTACAGATCTCCAGCCTCGTCGCCCAGTCGAGCGTATTATGCTCGCCGTGAAGGCCATGGAGGCAATCGAAGAATGCCGTCTTATGGAGTGCCGTCTAAGAGTGAGGCAAATGAAGAATGCCGTCTTATGGAGTGCCGTCTTTGGCATCCTTAACCGGATTCCAAGTGTCAATCACATTCACAAGTTAACGTCTGACGTTGACTTTGTACCACCCTCTGATGACCCGCACCCTCCGATGACCCGAATCTACAATTGAGTAAAGCGCGAGTTAACCACAACACGCGTCTTCCGCTACTAACAGTCTCAAAGCTTTTCTTTGCCATCCTTAACCTGATTCCAAGTGTCAATCACAATCACAAGTTAACGATTGACATTGAACTTGTCACCACCCTCCTATGACCCGAATCTACAATTGAGTTAACCACTAGCACAGACACATAATTATGTGGCTGATAAACTTCGATAGGTTTATATCATTTATAAATTTTAGGGATTATGTTAACTGAGTTAACTACTAGCACAGACACATAATTATGTGGCTGATAAACTTCGATAGGCTTATATCATTTATAAATTTTAGGGATTATGTTAAAATTAGGGCTTGTAAAATAAATATGTTTATTGATCTTCATTAGTTAGTTATGATTAGTTTTCATCTGTGATTTACTCTTTAGAATATGTGATTTTCTCTTTACTATTCTAAAGCTCAAACAATTTAAAACTTAAAAACGCCTCAACTCTAACATGCAAAGTTAAAGCATACAAATTCTTGCATCAAGAGACATATAGTGAAATGGCTACGCAGATAGTGGGATGCTTCACATCCCAGACACATACACCCACCCAAGCCCACGACTGGTTAATTGAAACCGCTACGTGGAAACTGGGACTCTTCACATCGCGGACACAGGCACCTACCGAATAACAACAAAAAATATATATTTAAATTGAAAGGCTGACACCATGCTTGGTCATCTGAAACACGAATTTGATATCGATTGACTCAATCTTTAATTAGGGCTTAGGGCTTTTCTCTTAGCAGCCACTCTCGGAACTCAGGCTTGATTCCTACAGTTATGCTTGAATCGTATCAGTCGCAGATATGGAGATAGAATCAAAGGAACACTGAATTTGTTTCATTCAATTTAAACTCAGAACAGAAAATTAAAGGTGTCCACAATCAGAGAATGAAACGTTCATAGAGTTGAGGAAATTCAAACGTGGTAATCCCAAAGGTTAATTATTTAAACATGGTTATCATATAGTGTTACAGTAATTTCTTAATATGATTAGGTAAATGTTAAAAAGTAAACATGTTAACGAATGCATTAAAAATAACAAGGAAGTTATGAAGAGTAAATCACATTCATTGATTTGAGAAGACGACTAAGAATATGCCAACATCTTCAATTGTTAGCGATCAGTTTAGAATTTTAAATTAAAAAGGGATTAATTGTGCCCATTGTCAATAGATATACGCCTTTCAGCATAACAAGATAAGTTTGATAATCAATGCGGTAGAGCCTAGAAGAGGAACAAGATTGGGGTGCCACAGGTGGGGCCTTCATCTCGCCCTTGAAACCTCTTTTACTCTCTAAACATGGCTAAAGTCGTTTTACTGCCAGCAAAAATCCATCGGGCAACTTGGCTTCGTAGAGTTTACCTGTTAATCCACACAATATGGTATCATCTTCGTTAAGGTCTTCAATGGCAACCATAAGTGGCAACCATAAGATCGGCCAAGCTCATTTTTTTGATAGGGCTTTTCGAACAAGCGAACTTTAATGGATCTCCGAACTCGTACATATTTCTGCCAATCGTTGGCCTCTTTGGATGTTGGCAGTGGGATTTTCACAGATCTGCTTTTTGCTTTAGAAATCATCCACCAAAAAACAATTAACACAATGCCAAATAGGAGAAAAGCCACGACAACCATGGGATTGAACGATGTTGCGCGTGTTCTTGAAAGGATAATTCTTAAGGGAAAGCCCACATAGCCCAGGGTTATTCTGAAAACTATAGGCGGTGAAGTTGTGGTCGGAGAATGAAGGTATAATTCCAGAAAGTCTGTTGTCTGCTACACTGAAATCCTCGAGGCGTTCGAACCATGACAATGGCCAGGGAATTTCTCCTGTAAGTTTATTATTACCATTCGGGTGGAGGACATTGAGATACGTGCAATTATGAAGCTTGACAGGGATAGGTTCCGTAAACTGGTTCTGGGAGAGATCAAGGGTGATGAGATAAGGAAGCCATTGACAAAGCTCCTTGGGAATGGTTCTCGTCATACTCCCATAGTACTACTTTACTCCAGATGGAAACTCACCTTGAAGATATATCTCTTGAACAAACAAAATTTGCAGCACTTTGTTATCATCGTTGTGCCGGCACGTAAATCCCAGAAAATTGCAAATAAACCCCTTGTTAGTGTTCTCGAAGTTCCAGATGTAGAGGTTATCTTGAGGGTACCAATTGACTATAAGGAACATTGAGACACTTCATATGATTTCTGTAAAACGGGTCTAAGAAGAAATAGGGCACCCGGACCGGGTGCGGGGTTATGTCCATGGTCAACACCCGAAACATTTCGTGCAAAATTCAGAAACCCACAACACCGAAAGACAAGATGGGTATCGCTTTCTCCCTTACTTCCTTGCTTATACAAGTTTGTCAGTTGGGCAGCCTCCAATGGCAAATCCATGGTTGCTGCTAAGTCTTCTTTCCTTTGCGTCTAAGCGGCTTTTTTCTGCGTATTCGAGGCTTGTTCGACAACCATTATCTTCCACATCGGAGTCAAGACGGCATTATTGCCTCCTGTACCGGCTCCACCGACTTCTCAAGAGGTAAATTTGAATGGGTAGGTATAGTTTTAAAAAACAGTACAACCTCTTTAATTTGGAACGGGTGGTTTTTTTGCGTTCTCCTCTCTGCATCCTACGTTTTCCGCTGCTTTTCGTTTGTTCAGGTCTATCGGATCTGAAATCTATCGGGAATGTTTATATCTGCGCAATTTCCTCCTCTGATGGCGGTTACAGGTGGTGTATATGTCTTGTTGGGACTGTTGACGCGATCACCAGCCCGACTCCCTTGCGGGCAAGCGAGTCGTAGAACTGGGCGCCACCACCACCAGCATTCCAGGCCTCGCTGCTTTGTTACTTGTATTTTATCGACCGTATAGAAAAAATCATTACTCCCATTGTTTAATATCTAGATACATCTTTGTCGTCATGGTTTTATACGAAGAATCATGATGAAGCAAAAAACGTGAGATTACGGGATTCCTGAAATGATGGTGCATTGGGAAGAATATTTATTTAATTTAAAAAAAAATCATGATTTCAATGGTACTCATGATTAAAATTATATTGTGTTATAGGTTGGCCTAATAATAACCTCACATGTGCAATATTCAACCATTCTATAAGATCTATTATATCTTCTTTTTTTAATTTACCTCATACCTATACTTTCAACCCCATACCTATCCCATAAAATTAAGATTATACCTATATTTTTATTATAGCGTAGCAATTATAAGCATGACTCTCCTCTCAACTTTTAGATCTATTCTTATGGATTGGTGGGATTTTTATGTAATCATAAATACCTATCCTGTAATCGTAAAGTACATCACACACTCCACCAAAAATCTATTTTCCAACAGAGTTCTTTCGCATCGTTAGGTGCAACTGTTAGTTTACCCACCAAGATGATTTCCATGGTTGAAAATTTGACAAGACATTTGTGGTACGGATTCAATATATAGCTGGGGCCAGGGCCATTAGAGTTTCTAGCGTTTGACTTACGCGGCGTGATCTCTTTCATCCAGCTAAGATGATTCCATTGGTTGGTGGATCTAATATCTTCGTTTTTGGTATTCAGGCCCCACCCAACCACATTAGATAAGACCTTTGTGGATTATATTCAATATATATAGCTGTCTCATTACAATTCTTCCTAACCCGTGTTCCACTTAGTGGGGGAGGTCTCTTTTATCCCACCAACAGATAAGACCTTTGTGGTTTGAATCATTGCAAATAGCTGTATCCAACCAGACACCAACGACCCATTAGTCGATGGGTACACGTCACATCACTTACCTCTCGAAGACGACCTATTAGTCGATGGGTACACGTCACATCACTTACCTCTCGAAGTTATCTTTATCCAACCGAGATGATTTCTTTGGCATGGAAGTGGTCCACCCTTTGGAACGATAAGTAAGATGGAAGAGTTTACCAAACTCCGAAATAACGCATCAAGGAATATTTTTTTAAAAAGATATGACATTTCATAGGCTAGCCGTGAAGGAGTCGTCACTTTGGGGCAACTTGCAAAAAATTATCAACATGTCTAACATTATTTAAAAAAAAAGAATGAAGCACCAACATCTTTTTGGGATTTTTATTTTATTTCCCAAATCATAATTTATAGGAAATAAGGACTAAACAAAAAAGAGTGGTCTCAATGGTCCCACCACTTATTAAAGGACATAGGTGAATAAGAAAAGGGGTTCATAAAGTTGGTAGGGGACTTAATTGGGAGAATATGGAACTTACAAAAGTGATAGTTCATTGAAGATGAGGGGATTCAAAAAGGAAATCACTTAATGATAGCAAGGAAATGGCATAGTTTGGTTAACAGATTTTACACTTATGGAACACACAACATTATTCAGACTCAAGCAATGTAAAGGGTTTGGAGAAGTTACATGTTATACGCATAATGGTTGAAGTGTATTTGATTACATAATTATTTCAGTGAGTATAATAGACAAGATGGCAGTATTCATGATCACAATTGCCATGAGGAAATGTCATTGGACCGTGATCCGTCGTTGGAAGATTTTAAGTGGACATAAAATCATTGGACCAATGATATCACACAAGACCTAGTGGTTATCTCATGTGAAAAAATTGTATGAAAATCTAACAAAGTGAAAGCAACCATTGAAAATCAACATAGAGGAAGTCTTCATGGAAGAGGATGTGAAGATGGGTATCAAGAAGATGGCTTTGGGAAAAGCAAAAGACATCAAAGGGATGTAATCATAATACTTGAAATGAGGAAATGATTCTATCAACTGACACATCACAGCCATAATAAATAAAATGATCAAAGAGGGGTTCCAACGTCACTAGACAATGAGCCTCTTTTTGTCCATATTCAAAGGGGGAGACAAAAACAACCTAGGCAATTATAGAACCGTGATTCATGATCATCCTAGTGCTTTCCAAACTCATAAGAATAAGTATGGACAAAAAAGTGAGCCTATGGGCAGAGGGAAAGGACAAAAGAGAAAAAAGACACACTAGCTTTTGATTGAAGCACTCCACCATCAACAATTGCCTCACACTTATGCACATAATTGATAAAACTTAGGACAACAAAGGCATAGAATTACGATGTTATTTTTTCAATTTTAGAAAGGCTTTTGACATCACCCTAAGGGGGGAACTATGGGAGATCTTGAAAGAAATGGTGGTACCAAATGGTTTGGATGCAATAATACATATGTTTTATGCACATGTAAAGGATAAAATCAAAACCATAGTGGGTCTTTTAGAGAGGCTCAATATTGGCATTGGGGTACACAAGTTGACCCTTCTCACCCACACTATTCAACTTTTACGTAGATAAGTTAGAGGGATGGATAAACAACAAAAGTAGGGGTGGCTAAACATATCGGGGATTATTATAAAGATCTCGTTGCTCATAGATGATGCAACACTAACAACTAGGACGCAAAGTAGCTTACAATGTCACCTCGAGGCCTTAGAGTCATTTTGCATGGAGGTTGGGATGAACATGAACACAAAAAAAAACTAAGAAATTAGTGTTCTCACTAAAATGGAGAAGAAAACATCCACAAATTAGTATAAAATGTAAGCTACTAGAGGTAAATCAAAACTATAAATATTTGGGACTAGATTTCAACAAGAAGTTAAGCTGGGATTGATGCACAAGGAAAACATTGCAATGTAGGTGGGAGGTATTCTTCCTGTTGCAAAAAATGATGTAGGATAATGGAGGTTTGGCATTGTAAAATTATGTTCTCCCACTATAAAACACTCATAACCCTAATACTTTTTTATGGATGTCAAGTGTTGAGAATGTGTATATCTAGAAAAAAAATGGAATTGGATAGAGTGAGTACAAAAACCATGATAACAAGTCAAGACAAACACAGTGGGGTTATGAGATATTCTAACCGAAACATGGCTATACCCAATAGAATTGGAGGCACTAAAAAAATAGATTATTTAAAGACATGAATTGACATCCTTGGAGAATGACAATATTCCAATGAAAAATAATGAAGATAAGCTAAAAAGGAGAAATAAAACATGGCACTAATAGTTCAATAATTGGTTTGAAGAGTGGGATTTAGAAGAAGAAATATGCCCATTAGACAAAAAGGCATTGGAAAACCATGTACAAGATTTCTATAGGAGGTAAAAATTGAGAAAACGTAGTAAAATAAAAAAAACAATACTACATTAACAACTTCAACGAAAATGAGGATATCAAAGTGCAAAACTACTTGAAGCAATTCCCTGGTATGTGAAAGTGATTTCCCTGAGTGTTGTTGTCAATGTAATATAGCAATAGGGTGAACACAAATTTTTAATAGAACTAGACTCCATGTTGAGCCACATTACTAAACCAATCAACACAATATACCTCTAATACCATTTTAAAAATAAATGTGTGCAACATGATAAAAATTCTTATGCATTAACTATGAAAACATTTACAGATGCAGTGTATTTAAGCACGTATAACATCTAAACACATAAACACAGAATAAAATGTAGTAGTAAAATACAACATTTAACGGTGAATAAACATAATGGCCAGAATACTTATCTTTATGAATGTTTACATGACCAATTGCAAAGGTCAAATATTCCACCCAACCATAAGAATTGTTGCACCAATTCTCTTTGCAACAAGCCACCCTTGAGTTGGGGCTATGAGTCCACAAGCATGAACAAGCTCCTATGGCTGGATATGATTAACATAAACAGCCCAATGCCTAGTAAATTCACAGTGATGCGACTCTTACATCAATTCCAACCACCCAACTCTCTTCCCCATCAGTCTGCACAACACAAGGGATGAGATTTCCTTTTCTGCACCATAACCCCTTAAACAATCTCCATCCCTTCCAGGGATCCAACATAGATTGACCATGAATCTCTTAGCTAGGGGCTCCAAGAATTTGCAGTCGTGATTAGAGTCCTCACAACAACCTTTACATAGGCTCTTGGGAAATTTCTCAATAAAAACTTCTTGCAGACATGATAACTTAGTTCTCCATGTAATTCTTGGCTCTACCAAGTTGTTTTTCCACCTGAGTATGGTTGCCTCTCTTTTTCAACACCCAAAAACTATTTTTACCCTCTTCTACCAAGCTGTAGAATCTACTCCCCCTCTCCATTTGAATTTCCTTTCCTTTTTTCTCCCATGCATTTTTTACTCTCACAATTCCCAAAAAGCATTGTACTCAACCCATGTTGTCCTAACTAGGTGAGATGACTCTGTCACCCACCTCTTACATGCGTTCAATGATACAATTCTCATCATGAGTGTACTTAGCCCATGCTTCAATTAAATAGATTAGATTACCCTTCTACGAACCTCTCACATGCATTCAATGATTGGTTTTAATGAGTCAAAAGGTGGTAAATATTTAATAAAAAATTATTCATGAATGTAACATAGGATTCTAGGCATGTGGAATTTCCCCTTGGACCCCCTTTCAACCCCCTCTCTTGTTGAAACATAGCCCCCTATGACTATGTCCTTATTTTTCTACAACCAATGATATATTTTATTTTATTATTTTGAATGTACAACGTTTACATATTACATCGATTGGTCATCAACCATTCATAATATATACAAATATACATTGCGAATTTGGGGATCAAAACTAGAATATTACATTCCCCTCCCCCTACATTTTGCACCATCTTCAGTGCACCTCACCATATTGGTGTACATGTGTGTGTGTGTGTGTGTGTGTATACAAAATTTTAAATCACAGTACCTGATAATTCTAATTAGAAATCTTTCATTCCCCTGGGCCCGCACAACCCAAAAAAGGAGTACCCCCTTCTTTGCTCCACAATACCTCAAGCTATCCCACTTCCCTTACAGCGCTCCAACACAAGCTAGCCAAGTAGTCTAAGGGTTGTGGCTTCAGGAATTCCAGCTGCAAAAATAGAGTCCTTATGCATTTATATACATATCTACATTCATATTTCTTTAAAATCTACAAAACAATGTGGGTACTCCTCCTGCATGGCCTCCTCATGCTCCCACATGGTGTATTCAAGACCATAGCAAGTCCATTGGACCTTTACTAGGCCGATGGATTAGTCTTGATCACTTTGACTTTTTAGTCGAGGATGTGCACTAATTCCACCCAAAATTCCTCTTCATACTCCACTTGGATCACAGTCTAATCAATCACATGGTTAAAATTAGGAACATATTTTTTCTGCAAAGACACATGAAATACATTATGAATGCACATGAATGTAGGCAATGCAAGAATGTATGCAACATGGCCTATTCTCTCTAGGACTTCATAAGACCCACAATATCTTGTTGTCAACCCAATCTCAGTGAGCTCTTTTTAGCTTTCACTTTCACAAATACATGTTTGCCCACTTTGAATTCCCTGTGTGTTTTGTCTTTGTCTACATATCTCTTTTGTCTATCTTGTGTAGTTGTTAAATTATACTCTATCTTTTCCATCTACTCTTCCATTCCCCTTAGAAGTTTTGGCTCAATAATGGCTTTGTCTGTTGGGTTATCCCATCTCACTAACATATTGCATTTCCGATCATACAATGTTTCAAATGGGATCATCTTCAATGATGTCTGATACCCATTTTTATAAGCAAACTCAACCAAATAAACATATTCTTCACACCTAACAGACTTGTCCATTACATATATTATTAGAATATATTCAATTATTTGGTTGATACTCTCTAACTGCTCATTTGACACTGGATGATATGTTGTGCTAAAATTCAGATTTTTCTCAAATCCTTTAAATAACCCTTTCCAAAAATTCGATGCGAACTTGGGATCTCTATCAAATATGATTTCCTTAAGCACACCATGTAGCCTAAAAAAAAAATTCATATGAATTTATGTAATGTTGGTTGTCTTATGAGTCATCTTGACTAAGATAAAATGTGGAGCCTCTGTAAGCTTGTCCACTACTGCCATGATGGAATCATGTTGTCTTGTTATTCTAGGAAGTTTGGTGATGAAATATATAGCTACTATTTCTCATTTCCATTGAGGAATGGATAATGGTTGTAGCAATCCTACAGGATGTCTATGCTCAATCTTTACCTTTTGACATTCCATGCATTTGGCTATATAATCAACCTTCATACCAGGCCAAAAGTATTGACCTCTTATAGCTGCAATTGTTTTCTTGTACCTTGGATGCACAGCATAAGACAATTTGTCCATCTCTTTCAACACTAAATTTCTCAATTCCTAAGATTTAGGAACATAAAAAAATTTCCTATACAAGAGAATTTCGCCATCTTCCATCCTATAATGTTTAAATTGTAATTGTATATTATCTAGTTGTACACCTTCGTTAACTTGTAAATAGTGCTAGTTTGATGCTAAAACTTCCAAAAATAAACTTTTTAAATATGAATTGTACATGCTAATGGTTGTAGCATGCATCTCATGCACCCTTTTTCTAAGTGCATCAACCATTTGATCCTCTTTTCCCTTGATGTGCTTAATGTCAAAGTCATATTCACTGAGAAATTCTAGCCATCTAGTTTGTCTGGCATTTAGTGTTGGTTGTTCAAACAAGTATTTTAGACCACTTTTGTCTGTTCTTAGCTTGGATTTTCTTCCCATGAGATAATGCCCTCACATTTTCAATGCGTGAACAATAGTTGCAATCTCTAAGTCATGGGTAGCATAATTTCTTTCATGCTCTTTGAGTTTCTTGGATTCATAGAAAATGAAATGATCATTTTGGGTAAAGACTCCACCAAGTCGTTCTTTACATGCATCTGTGCACACAATAAAATACTCATTTGGATCGACAATATTTAAAATAGGTTCACTAGTTAGTAATTCTTTCAAGTGTTAGAAACTCTCTTCACAATCTAAAGTTCATTCAAACTTTATTCCTTTATTTTTGCAATGAAGTGATTGGATGTGCAATCTTGGAGAAAACTTCAATAAATCTCCTGTAGTATCCAGCTAGACCCATAAATGATCTCACCTTCAAAATGTACTTTAGTTTATGCCATCCTTTTATTGCCTCAATCTTCTTTGGATTCATTGATATTCCCTCCTTTGAGACAATGTGGGATAAATAGTGGATTTTCCTATGATAGAAACTGCATTTGTTTAACATGGCATACAATTGGCATTCTCTCAATACCTATAGCACCATCCTCAAATACTGCTCATGCTCCTCCTCTGTCTTGGAATAGATAAGAATATCATTCAATAAAACAATAAAAAAAATTCCAAGTAATCTTTGAACACTCCAATCATTAGACACATAAAAGTAGTTGGCACATTTGTCAACCCAAATGGCACCACCACAAACTCATAATGGCCATACCTTGTCTAGAAGGTTGTCTTGCTTGTATCTTCTTTTTTGATTCTCACCTAATGGTATCCTAACCTCGGGTTAATCTTGGAAAATATCCTTGCACCTTTTAGTTGATCAGAAAGATCATCAATCATTGGCAGAGGATACATGTTCTATATAGTAACCTTATTTAGTTATCTAAAGTCTATACACAACCTCAAAGTTCCATCATTTTTCATCACAAAAAGCATTGGGGCACCCCAATGTGAAATACTCAAGTGTATGTACCCCTTCTTCAACAACTCTTCTAGATATATTTACAACTCTTTCATCTCTAGTGTGCTCATTTTGTAGGGATTCTTGGACATTGAGAAAACTCTAGGCATCGAGTCAATAGAGAATTCAATGTCTCTCTTTGTTACCAATTCTGACAATTCCCCAAATACATCTTCATATTATTTCAAGGTTGGATAATCTTCAAAACTTGGCACCTTATCCTTGGTTGGCTCTTCCATATGTGTTGAAAAGATATGGAATCCTTTTCTAAAACTTCTTTTCAGTTGCAATTTTGAAATCTATCTGGTGGATATAGGCCTTGGATGCCTTGAACTATCCTTAAATTCACTTCTCCATCAAGGCATGTGAAATCCTTGTTGTAGCAATCTATGACAACATGATGCTTGTCCATCCAATCCATACCAATCAAGTAATCATATGACCCAAGTGATATGATATTCAAATCTACCTCAATGTTGGCTCCATTCATGTTCACCCGACAATCCCTGACAAGAACATTGATTCTTCTCTTGGTTATAGTGGCTAGCTAAACGAGCCAAGACTTTTCATGCTTACATCTCTTCAACTTATATCTTTCAACTATATTAGGATCTATATAGCTATGACTAACTCTATAATCATTCAAAATAACTATGGGTTGATTATCAATCTTACCTTCTACCTCAATCACGTGGGATTGATATTCTTCTTGTCTGTTGTCCAAGGCTACTTAAATCCTTGGTGTGTTTTTTCCCATGTCCTACAATGTAGAATATTCCTAAATGCTATGCACAATCCTCATCCTATCTCCCTTATGAGGACAATCTTTGTACATGTGGTCTCCCTCACATTCCCAACACTTTATGGGTTGTTGTCTTGGTCTCTTCCCCAGGGAATCTGTCATCTTAGGTTCGCTTTGTGCTAGCCACCCTTAATTATCTACTTGAGAGCTATTCCTAAATAAAGGCAGCTTGAATCCTTTTTTCCTCTGATCCATCTTGTTTTTCTTCTTATCATCCCAAGCTTTTTGAAAAGTTGGTCTTACCTTATTTTGTTCATACAAATATTTGGATTTCCTTATGGCTTCCTCCAAAGTCTTAGGCTTACCAAGTTGAATTTTATCCTTATAGAATGATGGCAATCCACTAAACAATCTATAAATTTAAACCTTCTCATCCTTGATGAAATCCACATACCTGAAAAGCTCCAAGAATTTATTCTCATACTCTTCCATAGTCATGCTTCCTAATTTGAGCTCAAAGAATTCTTACATCTTATTGTCATAATAATGTTATGAGAAATACTAGTGCTGGGATTATTTCTTGAATTATTTCCAAGAAATTGTCTTCTCCTCAATATTTTTGATCTACTTTAGTTTGTCCCACCACATGGAAGCTTTCCCCTGAAGATGATATATGGAAATCCTTACTTCTAGATTTGATGAATAATTGGGTAGCTGGAAATATTTTCTCATGCCCAACAACAACGCTTCAGCATATGCACCCTTCATATGCTCTACATCAAAAGTTGGTGGTTTGGACTTCCTAATCTCTCCTTGCAAGCTATCTAACCTAGACCTTCTCCTTTGATGTCTAGTTGGAGCCATACTTGGGATACTCTTTGACTTTGCATGTTCTCTTTTGGTTGAATGCCTAAGTGAATGGTGATGCCTACTAACACTTATAGAATATCTATATTTTCAATGATCATCCCTACTATCATGAAATTTGGGTTCTGTTGCATGCCTTGTACTGGTTGCATGTCTTGTGATGGAATCTTTATGAATTTTCCTTTGTAAATTATTCAAACTTTGAAGCAACTAGGTATTGATTTGATTCTACTCCTCTTAAGCCCTTATCAACTTTTCATTATTTTCTTTGTATCTCTACACTTCCCTCTATAAGATCTTCATTGTCTAAACCAACTCTATATGCTCCACCCCACTTCTATGTCCACTGGACTTTGTTTATGCATTTCCCATGGTGATATTTAAACCTCTAATTTCATCTCCATTGTTGTAAGAACCTTGAGCATCCTTGATATCCCTAGTCCTCATACCGAGCTTGATATGTTCTTCCTATACCCCTAATTCTACAAAAATGTGCATGTAACAATTATTATTATATGAAAAATCATTATCAAAATCTTACAATTATGAAATTCTAGAAACAAATATACATATTTCGACACTTTAAGGCCACCAGTTATCTTATTTTTATTCCTTATGAATGTTACTACTCAAATTCTAATCTTGGTCATAAATGGGTTTTTTTTCCTCAAGGGCTTTCCCGTGACTATTTTTTTCCTCGATTCTAAGCTCTAAGTAGGAATTTATGGCCTTTTGAAGCTACCATTTTTATATTTGTGGTGCCCTTTTCTCACTGGTGCAATCTAGTTAAGAAGCCATCTTCTGTTAGGAACTGGGAAAACTTCTATATTAGGCACATATAGTATTCTTGATTACGAGAACACAACAACTTTCATATTTATGATCCAATGCTCCAATCAAATTTTGCATCAATCTAGATTTGTCAACTTTCTCATTTTTATATTTTCTTTGGACTTGGAATTTTAAGCAAAAATTGTTCTCTCTCAAACAGAAAAAAAAATTGGGAAAAATTCAATAGGACAAAGTTGTCTAGATTGATGAGGAGGTAAAATGTTGAGTTTACAAATCAATTTTTCCAAATTTATGATCCAGGGTCCCTTTTCCTCCAAAAATCTCCAAAAAATGTCCCAAAATAGTGGATTTCAGCCTATTTTTGTGTCTCTATTCCAAACCCCTTGGAATTTGTCCAATTGCACCTCTTGGTTTCTTTGTGTTTGTTTCCATTTCTCACTGTGTTAGCGATATTTCTTGCTTAGGGGGTTAGATATCAAAAGAATGGGTTAAAACCCACTTGTCCAAAGTTTCGGGCGATAATGCGCCCATGGTAAGCAGCAAGCAAGTCCGGGCGGTCCAAATTTGTGCGCACAGATCGACGGCGC
>SNQJ01S0003577.1:62322-105299 GCA_010110895.2 Picea sitchensis
CCGAGATCCCATGTGCAGCTTCCCGACGGCCACGATCGTAGCGCCCAGATCAACGGCGCTCGTGCAGCCCCGCTCTCCTTATCTGCCATATGATTAACCAGTGTGGGCCCTCCTCCTGCCATTTCATTCTTCCGTCCACCTTTCCCCTGCTGCCGCGTGTCATCCATTTACCTCTCCTCTTTGGTCCGCGTTGCTCTCCTTTCTTTCCACCATCCGTTCATTCCCTGCCACGCGTCCCGTCTCTTTCCATATCAGTTTCTCACCCGAAGGCGAGTTCGCTTCTCCCGTCTTCTCCCCATCTACCTGAACGCCTTCCGCCATGAATCATCCTCTGTCGTCCCTCTCTGTCATCACTCTCACTTCTCGCCACTCCTTCCACACGCTCCCCGACGCCATCACTCCCACCATACACCATGTCCTCCGCGTTGGCCCTTATGTCCGTCCTTCAAGCTATTCGGTTGTTCCAGGTGGCAGCGCGAGAAGTCTTCCCTATCCCGAGATGCTGAGTTGGTTTGGCCGTTATCAATCCCAAGAAGCAGTTATTGAAGCGGCTGGTGGTAGTTAGACATCGTCTCCGCTATAATGGGGGTGTCCTACAATGAATTAAAGGCACGTCGATTCATCGATGTAACTGTCAGAAGATCTATCGCGTCTGCCACAAGTTGCACGATTATTCAAAGATTGCGGCTGCAGAATGTCAGAAGCCATGCAGACGCAAAGCTNGTGGCAGCGCGAGAAGTCTTCCCTATCCCGAGATGCTGAGTTGGCCTGGCCGTTCTCAATCCCAAGAAGCAGTTATTGAGGCGGTTGAGGGTGGTTAGACATCATCTCCGCCATAATGGGGACGTCCTGCAATGAATTAAAAGCACGTCGATTCATCGATGTAACTGTCAGAAGATCTATCGCGTCTGCCACAAGTTGCACGATTATTCAAAGATTGCGGCTGCAGAGTGTCAGAAGCCATGCAGACGCAAAGTTTTCAATGCATTTTCTCGATCTTGTTGTTGTTGTAGTTTTGAGTATATGTAGGCATTTTTGCCATTTTTGTATCTATCGATGGTAGAGCTAAGCTCCCGACTGTATAGTTTCAGCGATATTCCTGTTTTCTGGTTATGCCTCTGTGTTTGAGACTTCTTGGTTTATAACAAACAGTTTTCTTTCTTTTCCATCTTTGTTTCATCTTTGCTAGAGGGTTCATAGTGAAGGATTCACGTGGGCTTAACAATCTTGTTGCGATAAAGGATTTGTTGTGGCATCTTTGTATTCTCTGGTATATGTATTTGAATGTAAAAGGATTTTGTGTTTGAATGCACTTCTTTCCCAGTCTGTAATGAACCTGATGTTTATTGTAGACCACTGCACTTTTCTTGCATAAGTCTTCCACCTGCTCATCCTTTTGCTACGATTCACTGTTTGGAGTTTATCAAGACCTCACTCGTTCATGCATGCCTGGTCTGGTTTCTAAGTTGAGATTGTGTTGTTTTCGAGTTTCCCTCCATTTGATCAACCCTTTAAAACAAATCGTGACATTAAATCTGATGGGCGTCGGGCTCTGCTCCTGCTAGCAATCCAGGGGTGACCTCCGAACGCCAACACACTGTAAAAAAATTATTAGCAACAGGGCCTCAGTCAATTAGTACCGCCTTGCTCTGCAAAAACCATTAATTTGCAGTTTTTGGAAAACTTGAGTAGAATTGGCTAGTGACCCTCACTAGCACTTTTGTAATCCTCCTTACTGCAAACCTACCCCTAAAATTTCATTCACTTATGATTTTTTGTGATCTTGTTATGGACAAAACAATATTTTGGTTGCAAACATCTTTTTTTTTTTTTAAATATTTCATCATTATGCACACATGGAATCTTGGTTGATGTAGCATGACATATAGTTACTAATGTCCACATGTTAGCCCCTGATGCAACCATGTCACCAGCCTCCTTTTATTTTCTTTTGACACTCCAAGTTTTTCTTTCATCAGTGACCAAAAATTTTGTTCCATCAATGAACAAATAATGTTGTTCCATCGGTGAATTACATATTTTCCCATCAACAAACTCCATATTTTCCCATCGGCAAACTCCATATTTTTCCCATCGACGAACATATTTTTCCCATTCGTACACTCCATAATTTTCCCATCAATGAACTCCATATTTTGCACATCAACGAACCAAACATTTTGCACATCGGTCAACCAAAAATTTTGTGCATTGGCAAACAAATTTTTTTGTGTATCGACAAATTGAAAATTTTGTTTACTGACGAACTGGAAATTTTGTGCATCGACGAACCAAAAGTTTTGTGTATCGATGAACCGAATTTTTTTTGTATCAGTGAACTAAAACTTTTGCACATTGGCAAAGCAAAAAAAATTGTGTATCAATGAACCAAAAATTTTACATCAACGAATTCAATAATTCTCTTCACATAAGCAAACTCATAAATTTTACATCGATGAACTCAATAATTCTCTTCACATTGGCGAATTCAAAATTTTTACATCGTGAACTCAATAATTTTCTTCACTTAGAATTTTTTTTTGTAATCCAAGAGGAATCTGGATCATTGATGGGTATATATATTTTTGAAAGGAAATTTTATACAAGGCCATTATGAAAGCGCTGAACATAGCTTCCCATGGCCAATTTCAATCATATGCTTGCCCATTTAACATCCTCGCAAAAATATGTGTTGGACTTCATCCAGAAATTGAGGATTTCACTCCAATTTTACCATTTTCCCCAAATCCAATGCATATTGAAATTTTGCAACAACGAATTTTGTTAAATTTTTGTTGGTCTCTAGCCCATACAAGTCCAATGTTGAAACCTTGTTTTGATACCACTCTGCAATGAACCCAAACCTCATGTTGAGTTGCGTTACTAAACCAATCAACGCAACATAACTCTAATACCATTTTAAAAATGAATACATGCAACATGATAAAAATGCTCATACAATTAACCATAAAAACATTTACAGATGAAGACAGTTTAAGCATACACAACATCTAAATACATAAACACGAAATAAAATGTAGTGGTAAAACACAACATTTAACAATAAATAAACATAGTGGTCATAACACTTATCTTTATGAATGTTTACACAACCAATTACAGAAGTCGAACATTCCTCTCAAACATAGGCATTGTTGCACCAATTCCCTTTGCAATGGGTCACCCCATAGATGGGCTATGAGTCCACAAGGACAAATAGGCTCATATGGTTGGCTATAGTCCACCAAATAGCCCAATACCCAGTAAATTCATAGCGAAACGATTCCTACAACAATTCCAACCACCAAGCTCTCTTCCTTATCAATCTGCACAACCTAAGGGATGTGATTTCCTTCTTTGATCAGTGTCTTAGACAATCCCCATCCCCTCCAGAGCTTCAACACAGACCGACTAGGAATCACTTACTTGGGGGCTCCAGGAATTTCCAACTGCAATTGGAATCCTCACAACAACCTTTATTCTCCATGTAATTCTCAACTCTGTCGAGTTGTTTTTCCATGCAATATGGCTACTTCTCTTTTTCAACACCCAAAAACAGTTTTTTCCTCTCTTATACCAAGTTGTAGAATTTGCTCCCCCTCTCCACTCGAATTTTTGTTCCTTTTTCTCCCATGCATGTTTGACTCTGACAATTCCCAAAAAGGATTGTACTTAGCCCATGTTGTCTTAACTAGGTGAGATGACTATCTCACCCACCTCTTACATGCATTCAATGATACAATTCCCATCATGAGTGTGCTTAGCCCATGCTTCAATTAACTAGATGAGATGACTCTTCTACCAACCTCTCACATGCATTCAATGATTGGTTTTAATAAATCAAATGAGGGTAAATATTTAATAAAAAAAATTATTCATGAAGGTGACATAGGATTCTAGGCATGTGGAATTTCCCCTTGGACCCCTCTTCAGCTCCCTTTCCTGTGGAAACATAGCCCCCTATGAATCTATCCTTATTTGTTTGTAGTCAGTGATGTATTTTATTTTACTATTTTCAATGTAAAATGTTTACATATTACATCACTTAGCCCTTGACCATTCATAATATATACAAATATACATTGCAAATCTAAGGATCAAAATTGGGGTATTACACATTTACATAAAGCTAGTTTTAGGTGTGCCTAGAGGGCTTATGATATACCCAAGTTTACATGGAATAAAAAACCATATATAGGTGTTGTATGATGTGGTACTACTCAAAGGGGTACCAACAAAGGTTGGAATGGTGTCCAACCTCTTGTATTTTCTACTTGTATTCTTCTTCAATTGCATATTTACCAACCAAATAACATATCTTTGTGTTATTTAGAAACGCCAAAACACATCTCTAGCCTAAAAAAAAAATTATGTTAAAACCAGATGTATGTCGACTTAGGAAAGAACTCTGATACCACTCATAGTGATCCTTAACGATTAGACTTGATTTATAAATAAGTATTCAAGGAATATAAATGCAGAAATGTAGATACAAGAGACAAATAAAATGCAATATGAAAAATATACCCTTGTATTAATGATTATCGGAGAAATAAAACATTGTTCATTTGCCTCTAAAGGTAGTGCAACTTCTCATTAGTTAGAGCTCCAATTACAATAACACTAAAAAAAAACATTTCGTAGTCTCCTAGGTGTATAAATAGATTCTCAATAGAAAAACTTTAACTACTTGTGGTCCCATAATCAATGAGTATCAACTGCCTAATGGGCCTTATTTGGTAAATAGGACCTTTTTACACTAAATAACTATCTACTAACTATATAATAGGCATTATTCAAAGAAGATGGTCACATACATTAATTGACTAACTCTTAAATACCCTAAAGTAGGGAGGTTAGGGTGTGACCCTAACAGGTTGAATTTGCATATCAAAGATTGGGAATCAACATTTTAGGAAGATGTACTGAGGAGGAGTACAAAAATGTTGGTTGAGAAATGATGTGAGAAAGAGAAAAAGGGTTGAGAGTAGAGTTAGTGAAGTAGCTAGCCCTTGATGCAGAGTGAACAAAACTAAACTCAATTAAGTAGGCCAAGTCTGTGATTTTGAACCTGCCATTATAATGCTAGGTTTAATTGTCACTATTTCTTGTGTATGCTCTTGAAATTGAAAATGAACACAAAAATATAAACTTTGTTTTCATATATAACCATTTAGTCTTATGATTGAGACAAAACGTCACAAAACCACATTTGTGATTTGTCTTCATTACATTTAGTTGTATCCAACTAAAATACTATCTCAAAGTGCATTATCCATCGTGCCACCAACCACCCATTAAGAAATGAGTACACATCACATGTGGTTTGTATTCATTACATATAGTTATATCCACCTATAACTCTAGCTACATCCCATTACACATAAGGCTACCAACCCTACCAACCATCTGTAAAGAGATGAGTACACATCACATGTGGTTTGTATTCGTTTTATATAGTTGCATCCAAGTGGAATTCTACCTTCCATTGTGTTATGTATCACGTGACCAATGACCCATGAATGCACATCATGTGTGTTTACAAAGGGGAATCTTTTTTATCCCTTTGGTTGGTTGAGACAAACACCTTTGTGGTTCTTGTTATATTTTGAAGAGGTGACATCGTGTCGATTATACATGTGGATTTACTAAGAGAAGTTTCTTTTATAAACCTACATGATTTTTTTGGTTGGTTTAGACAAATACCTTTGTTATTTGTATATACTATATTTTGAACCAGAGATACATAGAGGCAATGTCCCTACACCATTATAGTACAAGGAGACAAAACCATTACAAAGTGATTGGTAGACACAGATAATGAAAAGTTTATTTAATGTTTGAAATTTTGGTGCTTAAAATTTAAATAAATTGTAAATATTGACTTTGTTGATGCAAAATGTTTATGAAAAAAATGCATAGGAAGCATTATCTATAAAGTAAATTTGATATTGTTGAAATGTCAAAGTGCTCGGGCCTTGAAAAGAGCCTAGATGGAAGCAAAGGAGTCTATATGGAAACCTTATTCGAGACTATGGTCAAAGATATCCAATATTAATTTCTTTTTTAGTGAGATTGCCCATAACAATTGTATCATATATATCATCTTCTAATAAAATTAAACATTTCATCATTTGAAAAAAACACATACAGTGAGAAAACTATATCATAATGTGATTCCTAATCGAAAACTAAAGAATAGAATTGATTTAAACCTTAACAAAAGTTTATATTGAAGATATTTTTGTTGAGTCTTCCAAGGAGCTTATTCAAATCCATTCACACTGATTGCTAAGATCAACATGTTTTATTGAAATATCTAAGACATCTTATTAGTCTCTGCCAAAGGCATAGAGGGACTATAGTGATCAATAATTCGTTGACTTTATATTAGTTTGTCGTTTGACTACAATTTTTTGCATAATCTCTATTGTTCGAACTAGAGAACTAAAAACATTATTTTTTATATAATAAAAAAACCCTTATATTTCATGATCTCATTGGATAATAGATTTGAGGTCTTATTGCCAGCTTCGCTATTCCCATTGTTTTATATTTAGGCATATCCAGAGTTTTTATCATCTATGGTATTTTTGAATTTGTACTATTCATGTCGAAATGTTTAGATATCCAAAGTTTTAAGCATGGATAGTCAGTTTTTTATTAGTTGATTGTAATGATCCCAAGCCATTATGCAAGGATCATCACTGTTTTGGTGTCTTTTTAAAACTTTTTCCTGGTTGTGGTATTTCGTCAAACACTTTGCTGATCTACCTTTTAGATGTGTTTATATGTGTGTATGCAGCAAATAACAGAAAGAGATAACCATGGGACATACCTCAACCATATGCAATAAGATAGAAAAGCCAAAACATCTCAATTCTTCTTTATTCATAAAATAGAGAAATCTGCTACAATGAAGATGTCAATCTGGAATGCTCAACAGATGGCCAAGAATATAGACAATAGATATGAGCTGCTGCAAAATGCTCCCGACAATACAAAATGAGCCTCCAAAGGCTGGATATACACTGAAGACTAAATCAAGCAGATCTGAACCGTACTAATGCTCAACCTCCAAGCTGGAAAGTGCCACGTCCTGCTAGAATGTTGAAGCCCTGAATAATTCTTCCCTGCTACCATAAGTGTCCAATCATCCCGAGAAATATGCCAAATGATAGATCGGGCAACTGCAAGGAAAACCCAGATGTCCAAACTCCCAAATCCACTCTCAAACTCCGTAGATCTGAATTCTCCACTGAATGGTGTGCCCCACTGGATGACTGAAACCCTAGCTAATCGAATGGTGTGCCCCTAATCGGGATGACTCCAACCCCAGCCAGCCGGAATCTCTGATGAAGGAGGATCTCCTCCAAATGCTCTGTAAATCTCCAAGAATATAGATCGTTTGATGGTAAGAACAACCCAGGTTTTTGAATCTCCAAGATCCCTCTCTAACTGTGATCTCACTTCCTAATCGGTCAGTGCCCCACCCGACACCGTCCTACCGGTTCTCGATGAAGGAGGCCTTAAACAGTTTCCAAACTCCAAGAATATAGATCAGGGCTATGAGAAGTCCTGCGAGAATTTTCACCAGCCCCGCGATCTCCCTAGATCCCCAGTTTTACTAAATCATTGTGATCTAACCGGGTGCAATCTCTAATTCCGCATTACGAAACTGGTGTAGAACCCTCTTGTAATTGAGTAGATATGAACTAGAATGGTGTGTGTTCGCGTTCTAACCCACGCCGCAAGGAGTTAAGAATGGAGCACTAGCATGCCCCGTTGGGCTCAACAAGGCAGAACAGGCTCATTGCGGATCAAAATGGGTTAACAGAATAATAGAAAACCAAAACTTAAATAAAATCTACCTTAAGAACTCGAAAAGCAAATAACATTAAACCCATAAACAAAACCCCAAACGGAGACAAGTGTATCTCTAAAGTGGGTTCTGGCTTTTGATCTATTAACAAAAACCAAAGCACACGCCGTAGAAAGGGACAATGGTTCCTCCTCCAAATGGCGTCCCTCGGAATCCTTAACTGAATGCCTTCCTTACAAATGAACAGGCGTAAATGAAATGGATGGTGAGAGAACCCGGTATTACACAGCTGATGAACTGGTGATCCAAGACTAGGTTTAGAAGCCACCATGCCTAACTCTAATACTCACCCCCAAACTTGTTCTCACCGCTTATACCATTTCCAGCGGTCACGTGAATCCAGTTCCCGCAGACACAGCTATTTAGGTTCATGGCTTCATGTAAACCGTCGCTTTTGCGTGATCCCACCTCAATCCCGATGTCAAATCACTTCCCATGGTTCATCAAGGCCTGGGATACCACTTAAGCATTTAATGTGTTTATTGCGATGCCGATTTTATGTGGACAAATACATCTGAAGCTTTGCCACATTACCATTATTTCTACTCCTACAAGATACGCTAATCTCTTTACCGATGCAGCTATCTTCAATTCTGCATAGTTTCCTCGAATTCTTCCGAATGCTTCAGAACAAAGGCTACGAATGACTTCATTGTTGTTTTGATGATGTGAGTTCTTGTCGCAGTATGATGGAGTTCTTGTCGCCATGCGTAGACGAAAACTCAAAGGATAAATGATGCCCCGATGGATGATGCCGGTATTTACCATGTTTAAATCCATCAATGTTTCTTCTAATCGTAGACCGTGGTTGTAAAGGAAAGCAAGAGTGGGACCCTTCTGAACGATCCGTTGGAGGAAAAAAGGAACCGTACTCGACGCATCGAGAGACGGTATGAACCAATATAATAATCCATGTAATAAACGAGGGCGTAAAATGCCCTGCTGCTCGTGGATGTAACTCTGGAAAAGACACGGTGAAATACAGGTAGATAACCCGCACCGGCTGTGAATGAACGTACACACCGAATGAACATATTCCCAATGACAGGTGTCGGCCCGCCGCATAAGCGATGATGATACGGAATGGCCCTACCAAATTCATAGGTCTGCAACACAAAAGAACCGCATTAGCCCAGTGGCACCACCATACGCGAAAGAGAGTGTTGGCGCCGAATGTTATGGGGGCCAACGCATGCCAGGGATACCAGCTCTCCCGCCGAGATCTCCCATTATCACAGAGGAATATATTGACCCAAGACACGCCCTTCCGAAAGTGTGCCGATAGCTCAATAAAAATGGAAACGCTGACCGGAAAGCCAAAAGCACCGCGAACCACCCAGTGCATAGCGAATGCAGAAGTATTTGGATGAAGTCAAGAAGTGGGAATGACTCAAGATCCGCCTGGTTGGAGGTGGATATATGAAACATAGCGGCCGCAAACGCGTACGCCGGTCAGAAAATATGTAATACGGCACCGTGGCTGAGTTGTAACGGCGCATTACGCACCAAACGGTGGAGATGAGGTGTAATTGACTACGGGTGCTCCAAGATATGGATCGCATGCTCCATGAGGGTAAATGATGTAAGCAATGGCCCAACCGGCGGCGATTATGGCTGGCGGAGTATTGAAAAAATGTCGCCACGTTGACGGCTGAAGAATGCGTATTGACCGGCGGTGCCAGTGCCGAAAATAAATGAAACAAATGTAATAAAAATTTAAACAGGAGTGAAAATAACATTAAACGGTGCCCCAAGAAAAGGCGCGGCCCCGTGGAGGCAGCTCAATGCTTTAAAACTGATGAAGGGTGAAATTCCATTGGCTGTGCTCAGAGCGAGGTGGTGGTGGAACGAAGATCGGTTCAAGCAGATGGGCAAACTGGCGGATGGTGATGAAATGGTGGTCGTGAGCCCGCCGAGGTGCGGTGTAAAGTCACCGTAACGTAACGCGAATTATCTGGAAACCCCAGGGAAGCAGCGTTTATATGAAGCAGCGGTTAATTCGCTGACATGATGAAGACTACCGACTCCACCCTAGGAAAAACACAAAGATGAGTACCAAAGTGCAAAAGGGTGCTATGAATGCATGTCCTCATAAAGGAAGATACCGGGTTGCGCATCGCATATGCAAAATGGGAGGTGTGGGTAATCGCGCAGCCGTGTCTATAGAATCCCAAAGGTTAATATCGAGGGTGTGACCGAGATGTAAGTGCAATTCAAAGTGGGATAGACTACATGCCAAAGCTGGATATATATGCACCGGCGGATGAGTGTCGCATGTTCCATGGATGAGCGGTACCTGCACACAGTACAACCAAAATACCCAAAGTGAACAACATCCTATAAATATATCAAAGGTTTGTTTTCAGGGCTTCGGAAAACTGCGGCAACGCGCAGACCGTCATGACGCGGAAAAGCCCTGTGGGCCCAGTATTTAAAGTGGCCCGTGGACAGCCATGATGTAGGTATGGCGGACGTCAATCCCGCGGGCTAAAGATCTGCTCGAAAATGGACACCCTGGGCTCCATTAATGGTGAGTGGAAGTTTGGAAAACCCTATATATATCGGTAATTCACATTGCCACCCTACTGTTAAAGGATTCCAAAGCCATTACCCGGCGGATGTCTACCGATTCCGAGATGGCCTCTGCATCACCATCCCTACAAGCAGGATTCGTGCCAGTCCCTGAGATCAAACCCGCATGCCGTAGGGTTCAACTTTTGGGCAGTGGTGGTACTGTGTAGCCGCAGAGGGGTTTAGGGTTTTGGTAGGGTGTCTATTATTGGAGCGACTTCTGCAGGTTCCGCATGAGCCACCGGCGTTTATGCGCCACCAGAGCGTAATCAGCGCCGCTCTGGAAAGCCGGATTCGTTGGACGTCCAACGCGAGTATAAAACGTCCGCTCGTGTCCGCATGGATGCTTCAGAGGGTAAAAACCCGCCGCGCTTTTGAGGCAAGGTTTTGGGTGTAAAATTAGCTTACTTTGAGGTTTTTAGATGAGTGCCTAAGCCAATATAGGTTGCTGGGTTGTGTCCAGGTAGCGATTATGGATGTGCGATGGCGTGAGAAGGACTTGGAGCCGCTGCGGGAGGAGGTGACCGAGGCGAGGCCGGCAAGATGATTTTCCTTTAGCAATGCTAAATGTTTCTTTTGAGCGCCCCACCAACGCGCCCAGGAGTACTTGCTCCACTTCCCTATTGAGATGTGGAGTACTCAGATCACCGCTTCTACAGCGGAGCGGGTCGATTTTACTGCTATGGAGGATGTATATTTCCCCTCATCAATTCTTCGGGAACGCCGCATACCGATAGCCGACGCGATGTCGAGGGAGGTGATCCGCTTTGAAAGTATGTCGGGCGATTCCGCTACGGCCACCATTACATGACCGATCGGCCGTGGCGCATTAATGCGCGAATACCGCATCTGCGGCGCGGGTATCGATGATATGGATTTATGGGTCGCATTAAAATTTCCAACCTGATTTGCAGCGGTGGGGAAACCCATATCGATGGAGAGGTAAAGCCTGAGCGCCCCACCGGGGTTGGTTATTCTCCACGCTACGGACGGTACCGGACCGGAGCGTCACCCGTCGGTCGAGTTTGCTTTTGCCGCCATCCCGTAGCATTTTTCTCTCGAGAGAGCGCGATTGCTACCAGGGTGGTGCCGAGATACCGGCCGCGGCGACACTCGCGCTGAGGCTGGTCGAGATTTTGGTTCGGCTATGGTGGCGAAAGGGGGCCACTTCATTTTCAAAGGAGGCAGCCGCAGATCCGGGCAAAAACCAGCTCATCCCGGCTCTATATGTGGGAGTGGACTGAGGGACCCCGACATGGTATTGCCTCCCTGGGGAGGCATTCGATCATAGATGGAAGGTTCTTTTTTTGTGGATTTATATTTATGTCGTTGATATGCTAGTGCACATGCTTTGATGTATAGACTCATCTCATTGTTTGTTTGTTTGTTGGTGCATGTGCAGATTTGGCACTCGCCGCTGAGGTGGAGGTATTCCAGCGCCAAATTGCGCAGCTAGAGAGACCGCCGCGTGGAGACCGGCGGGGATGAGGTCGTTGAGGACCAAAGCAGAGTATCGAGACCTGGCCAGAGGGGCCGCTTGGGATGATCCTGGTAAGGATCTTCGCATGCTAAGCAACAGCCGGAGGGACCAGGATATAGTCCGGCTGATCGTCAAGGCTGCATGCGTCTGAAATTCTGGATCCGTGATCCGGTGGACGAGGGATGTCTTGGATAAAGGCGTTGATTGTCACTGGCGGTCGCTTCTCTCGAAATGAAACGCGCGGTTGTCCGCTATGATCTATGGACGCCGCCTCTGAAGCGCGTGGTGGTCCCGCGATGTTCCCACCACCGCCTGGCGTAGGAGGTGGCTACCACCTCCCTTCTGAGGGGAGACAAAGTCCTTTTGAGGCCCCCTGATTGTATGATGCATATGTATATATCATTTTGATTAGGCTAGTGAGCCGAAGCTTTAGATCACCAAACCGCCAGCCTGCTATCTCTTTGTATGTAAACTTCTGATTACGCTATATATACATGAGTAACCTGCCTTTTGTATTGTTCGTGTTTTTCGGCGTGCCTTTGTATTTTACGATGATGATGTCTATATATCCTATATGCTGCGACAGGATGCTATGAGATGTTTATGTATGTGTATCTGGATGCTGTAATGCCACCATGTTAGCTATATTTCATCCGGCGGTTTGATTCAATCGTCTTGAATATGAGTAAACGTAAATGGAATCAAAATGTCGATAACAGCCTAACCTGCAGGTACTTGCAAAAAAGGCATGGATCGCGTACAATACCTTTGAAACATCGCTGATTGGAGAACGAATTAACCGCGAGTCGGTAAAACGCCGCCATAGGCCTGGCCATGATGACAAGTCACGTGCCACCAAGAGGTCGGCGGACGTCGTACAGACCGGCCAATACGGCCGGGCCGGGCCCCAAACATATGTCGCTTGAATGCAGCATTTCATGCGAAGGGGTATAAAGAGCCCAAGCGTACCGGTTGATTTGAGTCCACCACCGCCGCTCGCTTCGGCACAGAACTCCATGCGGTGGTGTCGGTGGAGGTGTCATCCTCACAAATAACACAGTTGATAGTTTTAGACAAGAGGGTAGGTGGGAAAAAGATGAAAACCGACTAAACAAGCAAAAAGTAAACCTAAAAGTTTCCACTCACGCTGCTAAAATTTCGGCGGCGAACCCGTTGACGGTTTCTTTGAGTGTATGGCCTTCGGGTGAGGCCAGGATGTAGGCACCTTGGTGAGGCAATGTTGGATGATGTAAGGGCCATGCCAAAGTAATTCAAATTTTCTCGTACGCTGTAACGCGCAATATCAGAAGGACGCAACTTCGCTAAATGAGCCGGTTTACGGCCAAGGTCAAAGGTAGTTTATTCTCTGCTTTCTCGGCTTCCTCGTTGTTCAGAGGAGGATCAATTTCATCCTCGGCCCGCAGATTCCAAGTTCAAGAAGCTACCGCCGTCATCCATGTTGTCAAAAGTCTGATTGGCGGTGCTGCTGGAATTTCGCACTCGATGGGGGAGGGTTGCCTCGACCTCATGGACTAAATGGAATGGTGTGAAACTAGTGGCATTTTTTACTGCTGTGCGATAAGCCCATATTGTGGAAAATAACATATGATGCCTTTTGGTTTTGTGTTTATTAACCGTATGCTGTAACATGGATTTGAGGACACCTGTCACGCTCAACCTGTCCGTTAGATCGAGGGTAATATGGTGAGGCTTAACCTTACGAGAACTTCTAACCGATGAGAGTTCAATGGTAACCGCTCGCGTCAGCCGTTTAATCGAAACAAGCTGGCGTTCGTTCTGGATATGACGCGGGTTTAAAGGAAAACGCCGCGTACTGCTCGGTTGTTTGGAAAGTAAAGTGCATGGCTTCAGCCCATTGCGAAGTAATCCACAACACAACAATGTATCTCGCGGACTACCGGAGGGGGGATTACAAGTCATAAAGTCAATGCCCCATTTGCAAAAGGGGCCCGCAGTAATGAAAGGGTGAAGAAGATCGGGGGGAGCGCTGGCTGGCGTAGATATGGCATTGCTCACATTGTTTCACGGGATGAATGCAATCGTGAAATAAGGTAGGCCAAAATTAACCTGCACGGATGATTTTCTGAGCGATGGACAACCCTTAGAGATGGCCTCTGCAAGTGCCGCTGTGGCAGTCATTCGAGACTTTGTCGGCCTTGTCAATGGTTAATCATCGATGGAGTATGGTGTCGAACCCTCACCGGTATAATATGTCTTTGATGAGGAGATAGCGGGGGGGCATGTTGGCGAATGCGCCGACGATCATCCGTGATAAGTGATTACCGAAATTTGAGTTCGCGTAGACGCAGGAGGTCACATACCAAGGACTACCGAGGCGTATGTGGTAGTTAGGATGTTTGTCAGAAAGTCGGTGATTGATGTGGCACCGGGTATGTCGTGGCTACCGTGACAAGTTCAACAGAACGAGGGCCTTCTTACCTTTTGGTGTCGAGAACCTATGCCTGATTCCTGGAGGATCACGATCCATTGAGCAAATTTTGCATTAATTTGCCGACAACTGAGAAAGTATTGCATTATTGGAATCCGACGCATCTTTGGTGGTGCCGGGCAGACATATAGTGGCGCAGCTTAAACCGCAAGTGACAATCAAGTAAGAGCGAAGTTTCTCTTCATGTTTGTACTTCCGTGGGAGGCCCCGAGAGGTTCTTACTAACGCAGTAAATGACGTGTTCACGATTGTCTCTCCAAGCTGGACGAGGACGCCGGGTACTGATACAGCTGATGTTGATACTTAGAGGATGTAGTCGTGGTTGTATTCAGGTGCACTAATTAGAGGTGTGTTGGAAAGTGTTGTTTTTAGATCTTCAAACGTTTGTTGGGCATAGTCGTCCCATTTGAAGGGGATGTCGTGATGTAGTAAATGGAGGAAACCATGTGCGCGTTTGGCGTAATCAGAAACAAAGCGCCTAAGAAAGTTGGTTTCGCCTTGTGGACTCGGGTTGTCTGGATGTTCCGGTGAGGTGAATTTTCGTGATATCTTGACTTTGAGAGGGTCCACTCTGCGATACCGCTTCTGCAAAACGATAAAACCAAGGAGGCGCTCTTAACACGTAACACACTTGAGAGGTTTTAAGCGGATGTTGTATTGGCGGTATCGCTGGAGCTACGATTGTGAATCACTCGGTGAAGTCGGTAACGCTTTCTTGGATCGAGCTGAGGGTCGCCCGGCGGTGGGCAAGGATGATTTCACCGCATCGTGGAATATGTATGTCATCGCCTGGAAAGTTGCGCTCGCATTCTTCAAGCCAAAAAGGCATGACACGATATGCGAAAGTACCCCACGGTAATGAATGCGCTTTTGAGCACGATCGGGTCAAGGTATCCGACTTCATTATAGCCGAGAATCATCCATGAAGGAGAGAGCCGTGGTTTACCAGCCATCGATGACCTGATCGATGAAGGGCCTTGGAAAGTTTGCCCCGATGCATTGTTAAGATCGCGAAAGTCCGTGCAGAAAAAGATAGTGCCCGTTGTCGACGTACGTGGTTGGAAACCCATGATGTAAGCCGATAGAAATAAACCCTACCGTATCGTGAATTTGTCAATTTCTACTTGATAGTCGCTAAACTTTGGATGTGGCGGGGAAGCGTCGCTGTTCTCGCGAACGGTGTGATGTTCCGGGTTGTGTGTCGACGCGGTGCTCGACAATAGAGGGATCAAGACCGCATCCTCGCGGTATGACCCGCCGGAAGATATCCCGTATTCTTTGGAAGAGGTTTTATATGCTATACTTCGAGGAGGCAAGCAACCCGATGATGATTTCTTCGGACGACACCACTTTTATAGAAATGTCGATCTCGATGGTGGGGAAATGTTAGCCATATTACCCTCTTCGAACGAGATCCGGGCATGAATGGGATTTTTGAACCAATCGATGGTCCTGTGTGGGATAAAATCTTGGTTTCAATACCGGTTTTGATTTGGAGGCATGAGAGCTTCCTGTGGAAGGAAGAGAGCTCGATGATGTAACGCGTCCTAGGGGGAGTTTGGGCGTTGTAGTTCTTCCAATTTTTCTTCGTCGTTTTGGAAATGATGGGAGTATAAGGGGTCGTGAGGAGTGATATTGGTGACTGTCGTTGTGTGGTTGTCCTTTGGTGATGGAGAAGCAGGGGGGACATTGTTAGTAGATGGTGAGGGTTCACTTGACGTAAACCATATATTGAGGGACTGATTGGTACCTGTGGTGGTGGGATGACTAGTCTCTGTAGAGGAATGTGCATGAGAGTTGGGTGGGTTACTGGGTAAATCCTCAAACATGTTATCTAAGAACCGCCGGAGGCGAGGGGAGGCCTCTGGGCCCGTGAGGGTCGATGTGGATCTACTGGTGGTGAAGGCAGGTGAATTACCTCTGCAGGGTGATGTCGCATGGCCTACTGTCGTTGCCGATACTCGATTATCATTGGACACTGGTATGTAAATGGGTTAGTGAATCGCTAGAGAACAAGGGCATCTCATACACTCATTAACTGAAGTCGTGACATAACAAATGTCAGTGACATGAGAACTAGTAAGGGGTAGCGGAGAGGGATCTAGTAGAGATGTTTGGCATACTGTGGCTAATTTCTGCCAAAAGCATGGCAGTGCCGGGCAATGATGGGTGTAATGGCCATATTCGAACAGATGGCATTACGCGTAATTTGGTTTTCAACCCTTTACTACTAGAAGCTTATGGCGGTAGCGTAGTAGTGAGTGTGGGGGTTGGGTTGGGGAATCAAATTCCGTAACTCAGATAGAGATGGGCGCTTGTTGTTTTGGTGGCCCTCTTTCTCACATATGCGCAAGGTGGTGGGATGCTGGGGACGGGAGTTTACCGCCCTTCCGCTTCCTCCTCGCCCCCAAATCGTAGAGCTCTGGAGGGGTAGGGAGTATGGGGTAGTGGTATGGTATAAATCGAACCGCTTATGGGGAAACCTTCCGCGGGCTGGACCATTTCAAAGTGGATGCCGGGGTCACACGGGATTGCTAACACCATGTTGGGCGTAGCCGCCGCGCTGTATTCCTGCTTCCTACAACGGGGTGGGTAGAAGAATGAATTTGGCGGAGGGGTCGGGGAACCGCATCCCAAATGGGACTAGGTCTTTGAGAGGGGAATTCGTGGATGGTAGGGTTCGGTGAGTTCGCAGGAGGCTCATGAAGGATGGGCTTTGGGACTAGTGGGACATCAAATATGACAGAATCCGCTGTAGGAGAAGGGTATCCTCTATGTGAGTTATGTTAGATGATACGACGCATACTTGATTAGGGGAAGGAGTGGTGTTCCATGGTATCGCCCTAACAAAGATGTACCCCTGAAAACCCCGACCCATCTCTACGAAAGTGGATATACCGCCGTGGTTGGTGTGGATGAGGGGAGGATTTTATCGGCTATCGGGTAGAGGGTTGGGGTCCTCCTATAATAGCGAGAGTTGGTCGAGCGCTAATCTTCCGTTGTGAGGAAACATGATTGTCCTAAAACGATGCTATCGGCATAATGCCATGAAGCTACGTCCAACAAGATTATTAGAATCGAAAAGTGCTACGCCGATAACTTCTGGTATACTTATTGAGAATGGTCATTCGAGTTCAATGGGTACATTTTGAAGGATCCCTTCATGAGAGGATGGTCGTCCTTCATAACCTCGTAATGTGATGGCGGATGGTGTTAGTTCCGAGGAACCAAGTTTCTGCCATACAGTTTTGTACATGATACATGTGGATTCCCCTTCATGGATGATGCATCGGTGGACTGTGATGTTCTGTATTTTAATTGGTATTTGAAAAGTGATGAGAGTGGGGAGATGAGGCTCTCCACAATCTAGATCTAATGTGATGATTCTAGTATCAGTAGGGTCGACTGTCCCTAAGGTGTAAAGTAAATATTTCCGTTGTGTGGGACAAGTTTGAGGGACTTCTAATACTGACATGGTGGCTGGGGATTGTGCTAAGTCGCCCACCAAGCTGTAATTGTGAGCAGCCCTAGCCTGTAGGTTGTGAACGCCCTGCCAGCGGGAGTACGCTGGATAATGTAATGGTGGTTCGGTAGTAGGGCGAGGGATGACTAACTGGGGTGCCGCTGGTGTAGGGTTCGTCTCTGATGGGGTAGGAGTAGACCTTGCCCGATAATCGAATTTATCCGAAGTTTGCGGTATGATCTCTTCCCTCAATCGGGTAGAGGGAGAATGGCACGCCACCGATTGTTAGGGTTGTGGTAATCAAGCCAGGTGGGGACGCCGCGGCATCCCGTTGTGTGTTTACCACTGGCTGGATAATTTTGTAGTACCACGGGTGCCGTTGCACATATTGTTGTTAAAGCCCCACGGGCGTGTCATAGAGTGGGGAAGACCTCCCTAATCTTTCAACTTTGAAATCTGCGACCAAATACCGGTGAGTGTAATGATTTGCCACCAAAGAATAAGTGAATGGTTTTAATGATTCACTTTGGCGCTCATATTACGCCCCTTTGGGGGTTTTGTCTCTTTGTTCAAAGCCGATATTCCCGTGGGGTTGGTGTTGTGGGGATGATTCCCGCCTTGACCGGGGATGTTGTTATCTATTCTTCCTTCCCTCCCATTATTGTTTGGTCGGATGGGTGGTCATGGTATCCAATTGTTCAAAATTCTGATACTGTTTAGTAGCGGAAGGTTGAACAAAAATTCACCCCGCATGTGGATGTGGGGTGCTGGCTGTGGAGGCCCCTGAAAGGGGAAGTATGGATTTTGTGATTGCACCGAATCTAAGCAGCGCCATAGGGCCGGTGCTTCACATTGTGTCGATGATGAGGGAGTGTTACCGCCGCGGAAATGGGTGGATGTTCGAGGTGCCTGTGAGGTCCACCCGGTGGGTGGAGGCAGCGGCCGGTTACGCTTCGCGGGTAGTAAGGGATCACCGGTTACGGCCTAAGGGTATTGAGGTGCGCTATACATCAGTGGTTGTTGGGGTTGCGGACCATGGTGCGCGGTGGTACCTATAAGTCCGTCTGCTGAATGAGACATCCCAGTTTGTCCTGGCCAAATGACACAAGTTTCGGTAGATCGTAGCGCCTGCAAAGCATCCCCGATCAGCTTTAAATGAGGTCATATATTGGTCAGCCCACTAATGGCTTCCCTTCATCTGTGGGAAAGTGGTGTTTTACATCTTTCCAAGGAGAGAGACAAGTGGCTGTTCCAACCGGCGCGTACTGCTTGTTTTGGTGGTTTCTCGCTTTACACAAACCCATTTCACGCCTAATTCATGAATGTGGCCTAAATGCGTATCGAGGTTTGTTTAAAGTTGACAAGAGTTCTGGTGACCATTGTCGGCAATGGATGGCATTTAAAACGCCGCAAAGGCTTTGGCTAATGACTCCAAAGTCACGTAACTCTGAACATCTTTCTACATACCATTTGGCTGATGGGCCGCTGAGGTAAAGTGAAAAGACGAATCGAATGGAATCTTCCATGGCTCAGTCATGGAAGAAACCCACCATAGGTGGCGCTTCCACGCGATTGGCGGGTCATCCCCGCCTTCCCTTCAAACTTCGGTATGTCCGAGGAGCCCGGCTGGCATTGCGTGCCATGTAGCTGTGGTGCAATATAGGACTTCATAGAGTTTTGTGAGATCCCAGATATTGAGAGAGTCGGCGGCGGCATCCCGAGGTGGGTTAAGCAGCTCCAGCCCATGGTGCATTGTGAACCTGATCCTTGATGGGGATTAGGTGGGTTGGTGTTCCCTCCCCGAAAGGAAGAGGGTCCCCCGCTCCCATGAAGAGGAGAGCGAGTGGACAAATGACCTTAGAAAGTGACCCAAGTAATTTAGAACCAAACAAAGCTGATCCCAAAACAATAGCACTCACTGGAGTGTGTGAAGGAGGTACCATGAGTGGGTACGACCAGATAATCCCCATAAGATAGGAGGGAGTTTTAGCAAACATCGTGAACGACAGGGATTCTATGGTTCCCCAATGATGTCAAACCAACTGTGTGATGTATGTGCAGCAAGTGGTGAGAGAAAAAATATAGACATAAGATCTTTTTGCTGTGAATGTCTACAACCATATATGTCCAAATCAAACTGTAATCGATATGCATCATACATAAATGGCAGCAACATACATGGGTAAGAGAGTTTTTGTCCACATGGGGGAATAAAAAAAGCAAGCAAATGCTCATGTCCTAGAAAACATAACGTCCTTCCTCTAAATAGCACCTGACCTCCAAACACTCATCAAAGTAGTCCAAGTCAACGGTGCTGGTACAACAAAGCAAGACGAAATAACTCGCTATAATGAGGGTAAGGCGTAACATCCCTAAAGAGTCGCCATACCCCAATAGCCACAAACTACTGTTGCGCGACCGGCAATTTCTACAATCGCCACCGGGGATGTCCCCGCACTGGTTACTAGTTACCTCGGTCCAAGCGCTGCATTTAGATTTTCTCAGCCTTAAGAAATGTGGGTCAATGGCCTTAGATCCCGTCTAAGAGGTGTGGTGCCCTCAAGGGGACGCATTTTAACAACCTGAATTCCTGCCTTCTCGACCCTTCCACCTGCATCTCCCATTTCCAGGATTTCGGGAACTGGACTTGGAGGATTTTAAGTCTTCATTGTCAACTTCTAAGGTTTAGCTGATGTGAGAACTGTGAGTAACTGGGAGTTTTGGATGCCTCCATCTCCCAAAATCCTACCTGTAGACTTGGGCTTTGGCACCTCCCGTGGAGGAAAACTTAGTGAGTTTTTAGGAGTTTTAGATGAAATTGTTTTGTGTGAGGTCGGGGTGGAAACCAACCTCGCTTGATTAAAAGTGGGAGTGACAGACCTATCAAGAAAAAGATGGGGTATTTTCAGAATACCTTTTGAGCGTAAAACTTACTTTGACCTCCACGCTTCAAGAAGAGACTATGTGAGTGCGAAAGTGCTTTTGTGTGTGAGAAAGTGTACCAAATTTTAAATATTTAGATGTCACCTTGCAAAGATGTGGACATCGCCATCTCATGCAGAGTTTGATTACCTAACCAACTTGATGCCATTGGTACAACCTCATGGAATTCTTAAAAGCCCTATGAGACTAGCATGTGGACATTGTGTCCGTTACTATCCTTTAACCCCCAAGGAAGCATCTAGAAAACGCATGAAAACTATCCCAGATTTGAACATGTGGGTACAAGTCTGCTACAAACTTTTAAACCTCCTAGTTTTCCTCGACTTGAGCAAAAAAATTCAAACACTATTCCAGCCTGCTGACATGTATGGCGGGTCCATGGCAAACGCGCTTGAAACGTTCCGGCAGGGCCTTGTCGTCCTCTCCTAAAAGTTTGACGCTTTTTCTCGTTTTAAAGGGAGATGAGGATCGCTTTCGCTAACTTCTTTCTCGATTCTCGTCTGATAGCTGCAGGAGAAGAGCATACTTAAGATTGTTATCATGACTTCTAGTCCCGAAATATGAGCTTTAGATGTGATTAAGATTGATGTTCAACTTAGAATAAAAATCAAAGTGTCAACTGTTTTACCAAAAAAGCAAATAAGGGAAAAATGATTTTATCCACCTAAGTGGCCTATGTTTGCTAGATTATCCCTATGCTTGAGGGGCTAAGGGTGCGCCTTTCTCGTGAAAGCATACACTCCATTATCAATTCCGAAGGAAACCGAGTCTCCCCCACATCTAATCTTACAATAAAAACTTGACAAACGCGCTGGGTTGCGATAATATATCGTTAATGCGATACTGCGGTAGTGGTAAACCACAGTCGCATTGAAAAAAAGAAATTCAACAAATTTCCTTCATTCTCCTCCGGTGGAATCTACCGATTGATGTCGGCGGTGCCGGTTTGAACTCCCCGCAAGTCAAAATCCATAAAAGGAAAGCGAATTGAACCCAATTAAAAGAGTATCAATGCCTTTAACTCGCTGAGTCGCCACCGTTTCGTGTTCGAATCATCGCCGGGGTGAGAAAGAATGGGAGCACTAGCATGCCCTCAGCCTTTGTGGATCAAAATGGGTTAACAGAGAATAGAAAACCAAACGGAAATAAAATCTACCTAAGAACTTAAAAGCAAATAACATTACAACCATAATCAAAACTTCAAACGTGAGACAATGGAGTTCCCAGTGGTTTCAAGGTTTGATCTATTAACTAAAAACCAAAGCACATGTCGTAGAAAGGGATAATGGTTCCTTTCCCTCCGTTTGCAACCTCTGAATCTCAACTCCGAATGCCTTCTTACAAAATGAACAGAACAAAAAATGAGTGGTGAGAGAACTCGGTACTACACAGCTGATGAACCGGTGATCCAAGACTAGGCTTAGAAGCATCTAGGCAACGTAACTCTACTATGAATTCCCCGCTGAAACAATGAGCCTTCACTACTTTTTATACCCATTTCCAGGCGGTCACGTAAACTAGTTCCCGGTGTAGACAAAGGCTAGTTTAGGGTTCGCTTAAACCATAAATTCGCCGTCTTTGCAAGACCGAATTCTCGACTGATGTCAAATCATCTCAGCGGTTCTATTGGCTGGGTCGGGAGGCCGAATTTAAGACAATGCCGTGATTAGCGTGATGCGCCGCTTTTATGTGGACAGTCATAAGATCTACGCTTTGCCGCACAACACGTTTCTAAATTTCATATACCAAGCATCTTTACCGGGATGTGAAGGGGTCTTCAATTTTTGTATATTTCCTCAACTTTCCGAATGCTTCGAACAGCTGAGTGACTTCATTGTTGCTTTGATGATGTAGAGTTCTTGTCACAGGTGCGCATGATGTGGAGTTCTTGTCTCATGTACTTAAATTTCAAAGATAACGTAAGTGGGAGTACGCATCTCCGAGACCAAGCTTGGGACAAGATAGTGGGAATCTTTCACCACCGAATCACCCTCTAGGGTTTGCGTCGTCCCCAAACCCCCAATGTTGGCTCACTAGCTAGAAGCCGTGTCAAAAGATAAACATACATGAATGAATGAGAAGAGGTCTTTGCCTTTCCTTTATACTTTGGCCCACCTTGTCCCTCCAAAGTGACTTTCTATTTTATTAATATTTACCACTAATTAAATCACTTTACCTAATTAATTAACCTTTTACCTTTGAAAGCTCCTTATCTCTCCCCGTATTTCGCCACTAAAAGACACTTCTAGCCATCCCATCCCGTAGTGTTTCTCCTCCCGCATTCAATGAGCTATTACACCGAGAGGTTCCTCCTCCAAGTAATGTGCCCAAAATGACCTCTTCAAGGAATTCCATTGACTTATAGCCTCAAAAATAGTTAAAATCATGGAAATCGGCTCTAATGCAATGAAACCAAAGCCAACTGGTAATATCTCAATGATGGAATATGATCATCAATGCAAGATGGACCCTACAATTCCTCAAATGTCTCCCATCCCCCGTCCTCCATCATAAATCTCACTGTGATGATGTCCCAAAGTGGGACATTACAGACCCTGCTAGAAAAAATTGCTTGTCCTCAAGCAATAACCAAATAACCTCAAATATAATACCGTGATCCCATGTCCACCCGTGGGTTGTATAGTAGAACCCATCAGAAGATCAACAATCACACATGCTGCCCCCCAGGTCCCATATCAAGTCATGAAATACAAGCCCTCGGACGATAATCCCCGGGAATACACCAACTCGTGAGTTCTCAGACTCTACACATGGCCTCATCCTGGAGTAAGTCCATCCTCCTAGTCTCTACCGAGATCCACACGACTTCCATCAACCGCATTATTACCGATGCTTAATGAGGTAATCGTGAACCCTTCTCGTGGAGACACCGGGCTGCTACCGGGTACTCCCCTAACATCTGGACGCTAAATGGAAAGTTAGAACTTTCCGGCATCGGTCTACTCTCCCTCACAACCGGCTTCAACTCGCAACTCGGGTCCCATGCTAACCTCTCGTTGAATATCCTCATGTCGACACTCACACTATCTCGACCATGACCACCGGGCCTCGCGATACACTCGAACCCTTCCCTCAGTCCTCCCCGCTAAAATGTATCTGCGGACCATTGGACCATACGTAGTAAACCTGTGACAATGAAGATACCGTAGTAGAAGTACCCGGCCCAAACATCTACATGCCCCATCGCGATGATCAAGTGGGAAGAAAGATCTCGCTCCCCATAAGACAGCACCGTAGGCCCACCTGCTCCAAACCAAACCTAAGGTGGAGGTGGTGGACTCTTCCTGGTGTACCTTAGGTCACTGTGTAGTCAGACATCCCGCTAGCCAAATGAACACCCGGATCCCATGGTAAGGTTGGAATTTTATCACTTCCAACATTACCGTCGCTTCCCGTGTCGACTAATCACTGCCCCAAGCCCTCTCTTTCGTCCACCGGGTTCATGCGATACTTCACTGCCACATACCGTCTCCAACCGTCAACACTCCACCTCTGACCTCCTGTATGTCGTAAATGTACTCTTGTCATATAGTCTCGTCCTACTCATTCTCCATGCCCTCAACCACGCCCTATCCCTCCTCATGTCGCTATCTATGATAAAAGTGCCGTGACAAAGTTGAAGAAACATCGCCACCGACCTGACCTGAAGGTGTCATACGTTTTGGTCAATCCCAAGGATTTGACCAGAAGCTCGTCCATTGGTATCCATGAATGATGCTCTCCTTTGGTCATCACTGAATCCCAACCGTCCAATACAATCGGAAGTAACCCATTTGATTGTTGGTCAACCAACCTCCTTCTCTCATCTACCATGCAACTGCCAAAATGGTGAAGGTGAGGTCTCATAATCATATGCCGCTGCAAAGAAGTGGCACCTGCATGCTCCCATAAATGTGTCTCCCCCCTGCCAGGCAATACACCCCTATGAATCCCAATATACATCTCAAGATTCTCAGAGCTATCATGATCAATCAGATGCCCCGGGATACTCGTCATCTCCTCGCGAACTCATGTTGCATCATACAAATCCTCGGCTGCACGACTGATCATCAATATCTATATGGAGATCAACCACTCCTAAGACACAAATGGAAGTGCCCCCCATCAACCGGTGCTCCTCTACTAGATCATCAACATCCTCTCTCAACGTGACCGACTGATATTATCCGGTGTGTCCACTAAGACATATGAAGTGGATATCCGATGGATCTCCTCAGATCCTCATATGTCCCAGGACTCTCGACTCGGCGGGCTGGCCTGTGCCTCTTAAGAATCTTCGAGTGCTCTCCAACTCCTTACTAAGTTGGTCCATCTCCAACTCCTACTCCCTTGGAGCCTCATGATACATATCACCAACCATCAATAGATAATCCCCGCCTGCCATCAATCAGCCGTAGTCAGCCCCTATCAAAAGATACTCTCTCTCTGAGAGTGTGAAAATCATCCATGGAAAATCCTCTTATCCGAAAGCACCTCGGGTATGCCACCGGATTCTTCCAATCGGATCTTCCATCACCGCATGCATGTCATCAATACGTCAAGTGGATTGACCCCATCATATCTTCCCATTAACTCCAACTGTCAAGTGGGTGTAGCTTCTATCATGGTCATACCGGTGCCATATCGCATTCCCCTCACCGCTAGTGTCAACTCTAGAGTCCCAAAACACCCTCGCGATAAGATGACGGCTGAATCGGTCTAATCGCCTACTTTGTTGTTGGGTACCCTCGTGATGCCACCGCGATCCCATCACTAGATGCCATCTCCCCGACTCTAATCGTGATCCCCGTATGAGCAACCTGTATCCTCCTCTCTGCACTCATATCCCGCTACTACTATCCGGCACTGATCCCATAGAGATGTATCCGTGACACGCTATGGTCATCCTGACTGCTGAAAAGTGTATCCTCATCAATGCACTCATCTTGGGAGGTACCCATCAACCTCGCTGCCTCTCAGAATCTCAACCAATGGAGTTTCCAATAGTTGTGACTCTATCTCCTCGGGTTGACCTGTATGTGAGTTCAACCGCTCTGGTGACGCCCTGCACTTCCTCCGGACTGTGGGTCTATCTCGTCTATGCACGCTTCACACTAGGCCTATCCATATCATAACACCCATACTCATCTCCTCATGTGACATGGCTATCATGGGTAACAGTGTGACAAATGTCACGGCCCCTATAGAAGCTCATCATCTCTAGGGTGCTAACATGTGTGAGTCCTCACTAGTTTCACCACACTGCTGAGGTGTAATATCATCAATGGTATGTGACATGTCCACAGATACTAGTGCCACTGCCTTGTCCATCCAAATGCTTCTATCCACTACACAAGGGTCATCCTCCTCCCTACAAGCTGCCTAAGCATCACTAGGCCTCTCACAGGTAAGAGTCATCATCACTTATCCTCTCGAGGTAGGAGGCTCATCACTAGCCTCTGCAAGAGTCACTATCATCATCGACTACTTTGAATCTCATCACTATCATAGTGTACCTCAATGATATATAAGTTTTTACCCTTACCCTCACACCTATGATCCGTTCCCAAGGCACCTTTGCAACCTGTGAAAGCAAAGTTGTGTGCTCCTAATGGGTGTGTGGGGTTTCTCCTCCTGCTTCCTCCATCTACCGCCTAGCTGCCTCCCCCAAGTGTTAGTCCAATATGTCACCTCATCTTTGCCTTAACCCAGTTTTTCATGGATATAAACTTTGGAGCATATTAGAGGCCCAAGTCTCACAAAGTGCATGATATTACCTTTCACAACTCACCGCTTCTCAAACAAAATCTATAGACCCCATATTCCATAAGGGAATATCCCTCAGTCGCCAGAGTCTAAGCTCGATACTCACCTGTGAATGATCCTGTGCCATTATGCAAGGATCATCACCGCTTTTCGGTGTCTTTAAAACTCTTCCGGTTGTGGTATTTCACAAACACTTCTATTCGACCATCTCACTTTCTATGCCGAGTATATGCATGCGTAAATAACGTGAAAAGAGATAACCATGGACATACCTCAACCATATGCAATAAGATAGACAAGCCAACATCTCAATTCTTCTTTATTCATAAAATAGAGAAACCTTGCCATATCAGAAGATTTATCCGAATGCTCAACGATGGCCAAGAAGATAGACAAAAGATAAGAGTCACGAAATGCTCCTAACAATACAAAATGGTTCCAAAGGCCGGATATACATCAAGACTAAATCAAGCAGACGGAATCGCACTAATGCTCAACCTCCAAGCCGGAAAGTGCCACGCCCTGCTAGAATCCAGTCGGAATAATTCTTCCCTGCTACCATAAGTGTCCAATCATCCAGAAATATGCCAAATGATAGATCTGCAACTGCATGTCTCTGTTCAAACTCCCAAATCCAATTTCTCAAACTCTAGATCCAATTCTCCACTCAATGGTGTGTCTCACCGATGACCGGAACCCCAAATGTTTAACTCCTGATGAAGGAGATCCCCAAATGATCTAAAACTCTCCAAGAATATATAGATCGGGTGATGGGCTAACAACCTGTGTGCCTCAATCTCCAAGATCCCTCTCAATCGTCAGAGATCTGAATTTCCTAATCAATGGGTGCCCCACCATGACTGGAAAACTCCTAGTCGGTTCGCCCCGAAGGAAGGAGGCCTCCAAATGCTCTAAAACTTCCAAGAATATAGATCGGGCTATGAGAACCCCGCGGGAGAATTTTAGGGCTAAGATCTCAAGCAGATCTACCTAGACCTGAGTTTTACTGAATCACAAGATCTAACCGGGTGCACCCTCTCTATCTCAAGACATGAACCCATGTAGAATCCTCCAAATCGAAAGTAGATATGGAACTAGAAATGGTGTGGGAGAGTATTGCACTTCCTCAGACCAAGCTTGAGACAAGATAGGTGGAATCTTTCACCACCTAATCGTCTCCTCTAGGTTTGTTATGTCAAAACCCTCAAAACCCCCAATGTTGGGCTCATTAGTTAGAAGCCGTAAATCAAAAGATAAACATACAGGAATGAATGAAAAGAGGCCCTTGCCTTCCTATACTTTTGGCTCACCTTGTCCTCCAAAGTGACTTTCATTTTATTAATATTTAATTAATTAATTAACCTTTTACCTTTGAAAGGCTCCTTACCTCTCCTTGTGGCCCCCCTGGCCACTGAAAGTCAACAATTTCTAGCCATCCCATCCCTGTAGAGTGTTTCTCCTCCCGACCCAATGAGCTCATTGGAATCATGAGCTATTACACTGAGAGGTTCCTCCAAGTAATGTGCCCAAAATGACCTCTTCAGTGAATTCCATTGACTTATAGCTCAAAATAGTCAAAATCATGGAAATCGTCGGAATGCAACGAAACCAAAGCCAACCTGTGCAGAATAGCTCATAATGATGGAATATGATAATCAATGCAAGATGGACCCCACAATTTCTCTCAAATACCCATGTACTCGCTCTAGCACCCATCTGGCTACTCTGGTCATCATAAATCTCTGCCCTGTGATGATGTCCCAAAGTGGGGACATTACATTGACTTCATATTACTTTGTCCTCTAAGGAAAACAATTTTTCATAGTCTCCATTGTTCGAACTATTGTTATTATTAGTCCTTGTTATTTTTTATTTTTCTTTATTGTTGCGTACTTAGAGAGGCATTTTCATTATTGCGTACGTAAACAAGCTTGCCACACTTATTCTTTCTTAAATGTTTGCATAGCGCGAGGCCCTTTGACGGTTATGATAGCCTTAAGTGTTTACCTAACAAGCCTCACAACCTTAAATGTTTACTCAATAGGTGTGTTACAATAAAATTTCCTCCGATTTTTTGATACAATCTTGTCTGCAGCGAATTTGGGCAATATTGTTCTTCACTAGCATTATTGGTTCACTGGTTGATGCTTGCTCGTTGGTTCGTTCGATGTTACTTGTTGTTGTTTGATTCAACTTTGCAAAGTTGAGGTCCTACAGCTGCAGTTGGACCTCTTGGTGCTTGTTCACTGGTTTATTGTTTGTTGCTTGCTCTTGTTTGCTTCAACATCCGCAGTTGGACCTGTTGTTGCAGTTTGTGCAGTTTGGAGCTGCGCTTCTGTCATTCCTCATTCACTGGTAAGTTTCGATGCCATGGTTTCGTTGCTATTCCTTATTTGTTGTTTACTATTTGCAACTTGCAAGCAAGAATTTTCAATACTAGGAATCCCTAGGTCAACATCCTCTTGCAGAACATCTTTCTATGTGTTTGCTACGACCAAAGAAACAATCGTCTGTTGTTGTCTTGTCCTTGTTCTTGAACATTAATGTTCTATACAGAACCCACCTCTGTCACAGCCATAGTGACATATAAAAAAGAAAATCAAATTTTTCTCCTCATTTTTTTGGTTCTGAAAACCATACGTTTGGTGCATTTTTCCTAGTTTGTTCCCTTGCAAAACATCTTGTTCCCCTTTGAATGTCGATGTTTGACACATAACCCACATATGTTGTAGCCACAATGAAATATAAAAAAGGAAATTAAAAGTTCTCCTCATATTTTGTGTTCCTAGAAACCATACATTTGGTGCATTTTTTCCAGGTTGTTTCCTTCCAATCACATATGCAAACTTCTACATCCTGGATATTGTGCCATAGCTCTTTCGAAAATAGCAATGCAAAGGGGTTTAGAAAACGAATTCAGAGTTGTCATTACAGAGAAAGCATCTACCAGGACCTTGTGACAAGGCATGCTTTTATTCTTTGAATCAAAAACCTCGTCCACCTGTTGGTTTTATGTTGTCCTTTATGTCTTGCAAAGAATCTTCTGCCACTGAAATGCTTATAGGATGCACGCGTGGAATACGTTCAAAAATGATATGCCTTAAATATTCGATCTTTGTGCTAAGCAAATTTATAGTGTTTTTTCATTTGCGTTGTCTCTTATGTTTGGTTCATTGTTCACTGTACGTTTGTTTGTTTGTCATATGTTGTAGCGACTAGCGGGATCAAATTTGACAGGAAGAAGGTTGAATGATACATAGCAGAATTGGTATGCAGTTCCGCACTTATAGTTTTTTTTTTTCTTTTTTTCTCTATTTACATATTATCTCAATATAACTAAGAAACATATTGAAAATCACAACTTAAGAGATGAAGCAAGTAATAGATGTTGAGTCCTATGAAACAGATACAAACTCCATTGTACATGGCAGCATTGACCAGGTATTACATAGCAATGGGCTTTTAGATTGGATGCATTCTCGTATACTGTAGGCAATTGCCTCTTCGATACATTTCAAGTTCTATTTCATTTTCGTCATTCCTCGGCCGACCTACACAATGGATTGATAGATTATTTCTTGGGTTGTTTAGAAAATGGCGACGTTGAGGCATTGGAGTCGTATCAATACGAATTGGCATCTGATTTTCTTTGCTAGTTGCATGGAATACATGATGTCACTACGTATTTTTCAAAGATGCGGTTGTCTGCATCTGCAATTCTTCCTGCACATGAGAGGGGACTTTGGGGAGATACATTTTGTATACAGTGGCTATCCAAGTGGTTGAATATATCAATTGGAATATGGTCATTGACAAGAAAAACAAGATATCTATTATTCAACAAAACTGCATCTAGCGATCCATATTGCATCTTGTTTCATGATGCCAATCTTGTGAATGGTCATTATGAACCACTACTCTATAGAAAATTATCCATATGCAATCTTGGAGAACCTCATATTTACTTGCCCCTCATTTGCAAAGACATTGAATCACATCGGAAACGAATTATGCATCATATACACTCCCATGGCTTGCACATAGCGAAAACTATTGCATCTAGTTGTGGAGATAGTTTGTTCAATGCAATTTGTTATTTGGTAGCAACAGAGTTTAATGTGCAGTCATTGCGACTTTACACTGTACAATCATTTTGCAATGCAATAATAGGCGGAAACCAAAAGGTTTTTAGTTGTTTGCATCCACACCTTTTACCATATCTCCTAGAAAGTATGCGGACAATTGGAAGTTGGAAACAATACCTTGTAAACATGGCACTGCCATATGAGAAAGGAAATGTAGAGGGTGGAAGATTCTATTTGCAATGGCTATCTATCATATTCAGAGTAAATACCCAGGTTTGGTCGGCCCTGTTGGATGGTACTGTCCATTCCTACTGTATTGATTCAAACTACGATCGAACAATTGACATCATCTCGTTGAAAATAGATACACCACATATCCATTATCAAACTTTGATGAGAAATACTACTAGTTCAGGGTCCATTGTCCATGCCACCCAAACCGCATCGAATCTGCATAAGCGTCCCATGCTATTTAATGAGAATGAAACTCGTCCCAGTTGTGATAAGGCCATAGAGAGCTTAAGCAAAAAACGTAGACTAACTTATCACAACTTGAAAAAGGTCATACGTGAGAGAAAAAAACACATTGGTAGTATAAGATGTAAAATTGCCACACTTTGCAACACCTGACCAAATAAGATGTAATACACCACTACCAAATGTAAGTACACTTACATAACTTGAAGAGAGACTTGTGTCTCTGGGAATTGCATTTGCACAAATCAGACCCTGGGGCTATAAACGACCCTAAATGGGATTAACAGGATCAATTATTAATGTGCCTGTCCAACTAGATGTTGTACAAAAATCCTTTCCACAATTGTTGTATCTCTCAAAAGATGCTTGCAATACAAAAATGCATACCATAAAGGTAAAGTGCGTGTGCATGTTGTCATGAAAGAATTAAAAGAATTATGTTCCAGGGCCCTATACAAAGAACAAAACATTTGTATAAATGAGAACTGGAACAATGTTCTTGGGGAATGGGATGACAACTCTGCACAGACTCTCGAGACTACTAGTGAATTTGACACAAGCGATGAATCGGAGAATGAAAGACCTACTGAAACATTGATACATGGATTCACTGACTCACAACGCATTCGTGACTTACAAGACAAGATTGTCGAAATTGCACCTGCTGAGGGGCAATGTCCACTTGGAATATTCAAGGACAAATTTGTTGAGGAAATTTACTTCCCAACATTGTTCTATGGAGATCCACGTGCCAGTGACATTACGGAATGATTCAACTACCATAGAATAGTTCGATGGGAACTGCTACATTCAAGCGGTGACTTCTCCTGTCACGTAACAAATTTGTTATTCAAAACAATGTGCATAATAATTGAGCAAGAGTTGTCTTGCATGTGGGTGCAAATAAGAAAAGGCTAGCTACAAGGAAGAAAATTATTGGCCAAAGATGTCACGTACAAAGCAAACCTAGAAAAAATCCTAAAATCTGATATTGGATACATAGATTTCAAAAACATTCGCATCTCTCCTTACTATTTGCAACAAAACAAGAAAACTATTTTTGCAATGATCCGACAATTGGGACCGCCAACATTTTTCATCATATTTACAAGTGCAGAGCATTGTTGGGATCCGTTGGTGGCCATGGTGTCTACATTGTATAGGAATGGGAAAAGGAAAAAACAAACTGATACATTGGAAAATGATGACATTGACTACCTCATAAGAAAAGACCCAATGACATGTACTCTGTACTATAGACATAGAATAAATGCTTTGAGACAATTGATATGCCATGATGAAACGTTTTTTCAGAAAAATATCGGACTACTTTTTTGTGACTAAGTTCCAGAATAGGGGGAGTGAGCATGACCATGCATTGTTGTGGATAGAGGGTGCATCGGTCTATGGAAATGACAACAACTCACATATTGAGCAATTTGTGGACAAATACATACCATGCAACACATATCATTTCGATCCAGAACTTGCCAAAGTTCATAGACATTATCATACAAGAAGTTGTAAAAAACAAAAAAAATCACATTGCAGATACAACTTCCATGTGTCTCCAATGAGAACAACAAGAATCATAGAGCCACTTAGTTTAGAGGACAATGTTGTCATTGAGAAATCTAAATCCTTGTTCGCATTTCTAGAACAACGAGACTTTGATGAGTTAATGAGCTTCGACGACTTCTTGATAGAGCTAAATCTAACAGAAGATGAGTACATCCAAGCCATAAAATGTACACTTAAACAACCAACAGTTTTCCTTAAACGAAAACTTTCCCATATTTGGAACAACAATTTCTCCAAGGACATGCCATTTATGTGGAATGCAAATACAGATGTGCAGTATGTACTCAATGCATATGCTGTAGCATCATACTGTACCTCGTATATGACAAAGGTTGACAAATCTATGACAAGTGCATTTAGAAGAATACGCAAAGAACATGAAAGAAGTCATATTGATGCTATGCAAATGATACGTACGATTGGAAACACATTACTTAATCTTCAACAAATGTATGCTCAACAAGCAGTCCACATTGCACTTTCCCTGCCCCCTTAACTCTAGTTCAAGGAAATGTGTCTTCATAAACACATCTCCACTTGAGAAACGCACATTTGTGCTTAAACCATTGTCTTTTCTAGAACAAGAGCCTGACAATTCAGAGGACGTACTATGTCGCTCTATTATTTATTATTACCTCCAGCATCCATCTCCTATTAAGCATATCTGCTTAGCAGAGTTCGTATCGCATTACAAAAAAATGGTGCACCCATATCAAAAAGAAAAAAAAACATCTGTAATATGCTTTGTCAAATACAACAAACATATTGACTATGAAAACTATTTTAGAGAAAAACTATTGTTATACGTTCCATTTGATCAAATGAAAACACATTAAAACATAACTTCCCTAAATGGGAAGCTGCATATATTGCCTATGAGACTACAATACCAACCAATGAATCTAGATTTACATACAATGTTAATCCGACATGGGGTGATCTATAAAGTGTGGTTCATGAACTAGAAAACCATGACAATGTTGATGAGACATTCACAAACCATAAAACAACTAGAAATCTCTGTGAGTCCTATGACTTGCAAGCATATTTTCCTCATCCTCGAGCAGGCGACATTGAAAAACGTATCAATCTTGGCTTTCAAGTCACAAAACATCCTTTCCTTATTGAAAATAACGAATACCACAGAGTCAGACGTCTGTTGAGTCGAGAGCAGAAAAAAATTATAAAGTACATTGCAATTAAAAAATGCTTGAACATGCACACTCATGTGCACTTGTTCCTTACAGGCAGGGCGGGAACAAGCAAGACATTCACAACGAAAGCACTATTCCAAATGCGTATACGAATCTATGATTCAAACAATACCTCTGATCTTATGAAACCAAAGGGGCTAATAGTTGAATACACAAGAAAAGTTGCATATAATGTAGGTGGAACAACAGTGCACTCTGCATTTTTTACGCCTTTTAACAAGTCACAATTTCTTCCACTCAACAAGGAAATGTTAGATACCTTGTCTAAGCTTTATGACGAACTGCAACTTGTCTTCATAGATGAGGCATCTTTGATTGGAAGTCGCTTCTTGTATTCCATTGACAATCGAATGAGAAACATAAAACATGTGCACATCAAATACTTTGGAAACATTGACATGATATTATGTGGGGATCTTTACCAGGCGCAACCCATCCAAGATTCTTTGATATTTGAACAATCTACGGTCAATATGAAAACAATGACGCATGAATTATGGAAAGACAATATAAATGCTTTGAATTACATACTACAATGCGCCAGACAAATGAAACACTTATTGCAATTCTGAATAGAATGCGGACAAACAACCAAACACATGATGACTTAACATATATCAATTCAAGGTGCATGCGACCTACACCAACAGAACCAACCTTCCCTTACTTGTTCTAAACAAATAAAGATGTTGCAATGCATAACAAGTACATGCTATCGCTCATGCCTAGCGATGATATCATCATCAATTCAATTGACCTCGAAGAAGACAACCATGGAAATGTACCAAGTCATGAACATACAACCACTTTGCCTTTGCAACTTGTCCTGAAATTAGACATGTTGGTTGAAATATATGCCTGCAACTATGATTCACGGGATGGCTTGGTAAATGGTGCAGATGGAATACTTAAAGGCTATATCAAAATAGAAAAACTCGAAGTCCTTTGGATTAACTTCCATGAGCCTCATATAGGCCACTGACAAGCAAACAAGTTGGCTTATCTATATAATTCAAACACTGCACACAATTAGACACCTATGTTACGAATATCAAAACCAGTATCGACATCGGAAAAGACAGGCCGACTGAAGATTCAAAAACAGTTTCCAATTAAACTTGCATGTGCACGTACAATCCACAAATCACAGGGACTAACACTTGATAGTGTTGCATTTGACCCTGCTAGAATTCGAATACATGGACTTGTATACACAGCATTGTCTTGTGTCAGAAGTATAGACTCCTTGTATTTACTAAGTGCTCTTACAAAAGATAACTTCAAAGTCAAACAAAAAGTTGATATTGAGATGCAACGCCTTAGGACTACCGCAAAGTGGCATCTACATTATGATTACCAATCCAAACAAACAAACTCATCTGTATCAATTCTCTCACTTAACACACGCAACCTACATGCACATATGGATGATATACTCAATGATTATGACACAATGCAATACGATATTCTATGCTTGCAGGAAACATACATGACATTATGCATGCAAAACAAGCAATTTCCAAATAACAATTGCATATCGAGTTACATTACACATGGGGTGATGATATTAGTGAAAAAACATGTAACAATTTTGGAGCATATGCATTTCAAAGAAAACAATGTTGAGATGGTTCTCACAAAAGTAATTTTCCATGGATCAGAAATTGCAATACTGAATCTCTATGTTGCTCTGCATGCAACATTCTCCAACATACTAAATGTTCTTTCCAATGCATTAGAATATTTGCATCTGAACGAAACCATTGTTATTGTAGGAGACTTCAATAGTGACATGCTACAAAATAATGCTAGAACAAAAGAATTGGAAAACTACATGTGCAAATACAGTCTCTGCTTTCTTTTGGATAAGATAAACCATGTACAAAACACACTTATTGACCATGTACGGTCGAATATGCCCATTTCTCAATACAACGTCTTTATCTTAGACACATACTTGTCTGATCACGATACAATTGGTATTGCACTTCCATTATGAAATATACATCAAACATATTGCAAATTCATATTTCTATGTCTCAAAGCATATCTGTCTAGCTTGTTGCACAGAACCAAGTTATCCAACTTCTTAGTTTTTCCTGGTTTGTAATTGATTTTGGACACAAAAAAATTTTACACAATTTTATATATATACACATACATGGATGAAGAAAAAAAAATGGTAAATTCTTCTAACACTATCTGTTACTTTATTCCTTTTATTCTAGTTTATTTACTATATGTACATATTCCTTGTTTTTTCCTTACATGTCAACTTACGTTCATGTTCATTTTGTTTTGTACTTTCTTTCATTGAAGCAAACATGAAAAATGGACAAGGCAAAGAACTCTTAACAAGAAACGTAGAATAATACATACAAAGGTGCATACTTCTACCCGTATTCCATATCCAATTGTTTTTAATTTACTATGTCTATACTTATTCCACTGGTTTGCAGCTCTTCTGTTTTTTTCCCTTAGATGTTGCATATCTTCATGTATATTAACTTATCTTCATGTCAATTGTATTTTCTGTACTGCTAACTTGAAATAAATAAATTTGTACTCCATCTTTTTTTCATGTGTTCCTACGTAGCAACTTGCCTTCATGTCCATTGTATTCTCTATATTGCTACATTGAAAAAAGAACAGACTAATTGAACACGAAGATGGAGCCTTATGTGCCACAACTGAGAAAGATGGAATACAATCTTCCAAAAGGTATGTCTACAGTGGTGCGACAACAAATACAATGTGTATGCCTAATGCACATCCATATCGAGTATGGACAATATACACATGTGCATAGCCACTGTTTCAGAAGTGACATGGGCATGAGCAGTGAACCGTCGTAAACATCAGCACAATGACAATGTCGAAGGTAAGGATTCATAGATTACGCTCTTTCTATGTTTATGAAACAAATATCCACAATTATTTATTCTGTTATGCCATGGTAAATATGTTTATGTGGTTTACACCACATGGTTTTTAGTTCACAAGAACTATCGATAAGTAGAAGTGAAACCTCCATCATAGTACAAGGTCCAGAGACTAAGAAGTATGGTTAAAAAACTCTGATTTGCATATGTTGTCCAATTTGTGCATATATTGAAGGTTGTCATATTTTAGAATATGCGTGCATGTAAGAATGCCAAGTCATATATTTTGTCTATTGCTTGTTGAAATAGATATAAACAACATCTCTTTTAACTTGAACCGGGGTTTGTTGAGCTCCAACTGTATTTCATGGCTGAGAATGTTTTTCCCATAGTTAATGTGTTTCTATTGCTTGATAATTATCAGACTAAGTGTTTTTGTGTGAGGCAAATAGTTCTTTGCTCCCTTTATTTTTCCTCTTCTATACTTACCCGTTTTTCTCTTTTCTTCTTCCCCTCTATTACCCGTTTTTCCCTTTTCTTCTTCCCCTCTATTATCTATTTCTGGTTCTATACTTAGTCGCATATCTATGCTCGCGGGTTCCCGAGGTGGCAAAGTGAGAAATTATATATCCATCTATATCTTCACATCACGAGCCCGACCGACCACCGTTCGTTTTTATACTTAGCCAATTTTATGGCCGCGGGTTCCCGCGTAGGCGCCATCGAACTCTCATGCCCCGTGTTTCGGGTATACATCTTGCACCCAAAACTTCGGTGATCTATAATTCGACCCCGGACTCCTCGAACTCCCAAGCCTCACTCTACCTACAATGACTCCATCTGAATGCTTGCATATAAGTATGCCAAGTCATATATTTTGTCTATTACTTGTTGAGATATATATAAACAACATCTCTTTTATCTTGAACCAGGGTCTGTTGAGCTCCAGCTATATTCCATGGCTGAGAATGTTTTTCCCATAGTTGATGTGTTTCTATCTCTTGATAATTATCAGACTAAGTGTTGTTGTGTGAGGCATACAGTTCTTTGCTCCCTTTCTTTTTCCTCTTCTATACTTACCCATTATTCCCTTTTCTTATTTCCCTCTATTATCTGTTTTTGGTTCTATACTTAGTCGCATATCTATGCTCGCAGATTCCCGGGGTGATGGAGTGAGAAATTCTATATCCATCTATATCTTCACATCACGGGTCCAACCGACCACCGTTCGTTTCCATACTTAGCCAATTTTATGACCGCAAGTTCCCGCATAGGCGTTATCGAACTCTCATGCCCTGTGTTCGGGTATACATCTTGCACCCAAAAATTTGGTGATCTACAATTCGACCCAGGACTCCTCGAACTCGCCAGCCTCACTCTACCTACGATAACTCTGTCTGACCGCCCCGCCTTTCCATACTTAAGACCAAGTGTTGTTGTGTGACGCATAAAGTTCTTTTCTCCCCTTATTTTTCCTCTTCTATAGTTGTTCATTTTTCCCTTTTCTTCTTCCCCTCTATTATCCATTTTTGGTTCTATACCTAGTCGCATATCTATGCTCGCGGGTTCTCGGGGTTGCAAAGTCAGAAATTCTATATCCATCTATATCTTCACATCACGAGTCCGACCAACCATTGTTCGTTTCCATACTTAGCCAATTTTATGCCCGCAGGTTCCCGGCTAGGCCCTATCGAACTCTCATGCCTCGTGTTAGGGGTATACATCTTGCAGAAAAAACTTCGGTGATCTACAATTCGACCCCAGGCTCCTCGAATTCGCAAGCCTCACTCTACCTATGAGCTTGTTGAAATAGATATTAACAACATCTCTTTGGACTTCAACCAAGGTCTGTTGAGCTCGAGCTATATTTCATGGCTCATAATGTTTTCCCATAATTGATGGGTTTCTATCGCTTCATAATTATCAAAGTAAGTGTTGTTGTGTGACGCATAAAGTTCTTTGCTCCCTTTCTTTTTTCTCTTCTATACTTAGTCGCATTTCTATGCTCGTGAGTTCCCAGGTGGCAGACTGAGAAATTCTATATCCATATATATCTTGACATCACGAGTCCAACCAATCGTCGTTTGTTTCCTTACTTAGCCAATTTTATGGCCGCGGGTTCTCGGGTAGGCGTTATCGAACTCTCATGCCCCGCATTCAAAGTATACATATTACACCCAAAACATGGGTGATCTACAATTCGACCACAGACTACTTGAATTCGCAAGTCACACTCTACCTATGATGACTTCGTCTGACCACCTCGCCTTTTCATACTTAGTCGATTCTTCAAAGTTTCGCAGGTTTACAGACTCCCAGGTTCACAAAAGTATCAAATCATTTTTTGCTCCCCTCCATCCCCGCCACCTTCGCCCCTTCCCAATGCACATTAATTATGATTTTACTAGTGACAGCTCACCACATATGTTCGAAAAGATTGGCATTAATAAGCGGAAAGCTCGAGGACATCTTCCATTAAAATGCATTAATGGGAGAATATTATGGAATCTGATGAGTTTTTTTTTGTCAATCTTGAATTGACAAAAAATTGTTGGTTATTTTAGTTTTTTTAAGGCATCATCGTAGCAATAATGCAATATTGTGCTAGCCCATTGTCATCTACAAAGATTTTGACATGATGTCCCTCTTTAGTATTGTGCATATATTACAGCTTGGCATATTTGAGAGTATGATTGCATATGAAAATGTTAATACACCCTTCAAATTTGAACATGGTTTGCATTCGGGCCACAAAAAATACTAATAAAATAAAATAATATGAACATTGTTTAAGTAAATATAAACAAATCATCTTTTAACTTGAACCTAATTTTGTCGAGCTCCAGGTATATTACATAGCTGACAATGTTTTTCCCATAGTTAATGTTTATGGCCACCAGTTCCCGGATTGGCGCTATCGAACTCTCATGCCCCTTGTTCAGTGATATACATCTTGCACCCAAAACTTCTGTTATCTACAATTCGACCCCAGACTCCTCGAACTCGCAAGCTTCACTCTAACTACGATGAGTCTGTCTGGATTCGTCTGACCGCCCCACCTTTTCATACTTAGTCGATTTCCCTGCCACCTTCGCACACTTTCCCAATGCAAATTGATTACGCTTTTATTAGTGACAATTCACCACACAGGTTCAAAAATATTGGCATTAATGAGTGAAAAGCTCGAGGACATCTCCCATTAAAATGCATTAAACCAAGATTTACGGGATATTATATTACCATCCTCCGGTGTTCATTCTAAATACTATCACACAATCACTGTCACATGTAGAAATATAAACAAATCGTCATCAAAACATTAGCTTTTCTAACAAGCACCCCAGTCGCCTGAAGTGAGCGATATTTGGATCCATCAACTAAACCTTCCTATTATCGAATTGGCAGAGGTCAATATTATGGCATCTGATTTTTTTTTGTGTGTGTGGATCTTGAGCTCGGAAAAAATGTTATTTACTTTAGATTTTTTAAGGCATTATACCCCGCCTTTCCATACTTATTTGATTCTTCACCTCCTGTTGTCACAGATTTGTGGGTTCCCGAGCTCCCAGGTTCACAAAATTTTCCAAGCAGTTTTCGCTCCCGTCCATCCCCGCCACCTTTGCATGCTTCCCAATTTACATTAATTATGCCTTTATTAGTGACAACTTACCAAACACATCGAAAATATTGGCATTAATAGGAGAAAAGGTCGAGGACATCTCCCATTAAAACGCATTGAACCAAGATTTATGGGAGATTATATTATCATGCTCCAGTGTTCATTTTAAATACTACCAGGAGCAAAGGAACATTCTCATCACCTTATGGTTGGAGCTCGACAACATTTTTAATGCAGTCTTTAATGATTTTGTTTCAGTTTTTAAAGGATTGATATTTGGAAATTATTTTCCCCAGTTGTCTGACCAAGAGACCAAGTTCCTGGATAGGAAGGGCACACTAGAAGAAATGGAGAACTATAATGTTATAATGATTTTTGGGTCCAAACAAAATCCTTACTTCCTTCCATGTCACATATCTGGTACAATGTTTTTTACTGAAATAGCAAAGCAGTACACCTACTGGTTGCAATTTTTCCATGAAAAGAGAAAAACTCAATTCATCCCTCTGCCTTGGAAAGTCGGGGATTTCATAGTCAGGAATATGAACAAGATTGACGGTTTCACGGGCCACTTCCACAGCTTCAACTTGAAATTTGTTGAAAAAGTAAAAGGGTTCGACCCTGACGGTATTTTTGTAGAACACTTATTGGTTGTCTGTTTCAGTAGTTCTTTCACTGACATTATCCTGAATGAAGATGAAGATAACGCCTCAGGAAGTCCTTCTCGTGACACCGGCAACCTCGAGATGATACTCAACACAAATGATTTGTACAAGTAGAAACGAAAAGGCTCGGGTGAGAAAAGTGCCCAGTCCCCGACCGACACACCCAAGACTACAGCATCTTGGAGCAGTACTCCAACGGCCTACCCAAGAAAGAAATTCACACACATTTCTTCAGGCAGAGGAGGAGATAAGAACCCTCCCTCCGGCAAAATTGAAAGTTCTCACAAAATTTCCGCGAGCAAAAAACAGAAAACAATAGTGCAAGAACAGGAGGGACCGAGGGGAGAAATTGATATCCACGATCTCTCCCTCGAAGATATGGAACTAGAAATTGACATCGACAAAATTTTCCCCGACGACGACCAGCTAGAGAGCACTTCTTCGCATAATCCTGAGATGGAAATAATTGGGACCGATACCTTGGACGAAGAAGAGTCTTTTGCATTTCAGAGCGCTGTTTTTTATAGCAAATCCAAAAAATTGGTTATTGAAAAGAGAGATGTAAAGAATAAGAAAGGGAAATCTCGTTCAGAGGTGAACCTATGGAACATGTGTCCTTCCTAGATCTCCCAGATACACTGAGCAACTGGAGATGATATAGAAAACTCTATTAGCGGCCTTGAAGCGAAGAATTTCATGTTAAAGGAGTGAATCAAAGAATTGGAGGGAGCTCTAATGCCTCTTCCATTGTTTGCTACTCCTTTGGCAATGATCGCGCCCACTGCACCTGTGGAAAAGTTAAAAGGATCAACAAGCCTTCTCACATCAGCTCGAGGCTATGTGGAAAAGAATATAAAGAGAAGAATTGAATTAATAGCAGAATCTTGGGAGATGTCAAAGAGTATGGTCTCTTTTGGAACAAGAGTGCATGCTTTTCATGAGTAACTACAAGCAAATCTCAAGAACGAGCAAGGTTTCTACCTCAATGCAATTGTACCATTTGGTGTTAAAGTTACAAGTATGACATAATTCAAAAGAAGAGAGGAGGATCTCCCTTCCCCGGATCGAATAGACCAACTAATCACATGCTGGAAAGAAAAGGTATAAAACCTGAATGGTATCATTCAAGCATGTAGCCAGGCCATATCTAGAAGAGACAAACTATTCAAGAAGCTAACTAAGATAGATCTAGCTGGCATCACCAATGAAGTCCAAGCCCAGAAATTGATATTCAACTCATTTTTTTTAACTAAGCAAGCATTTGATGATCAAGTTCAGATCTATAAAAGACCGTCACTTGAAAATTTCTATGGCATTCTTGAATATGGTGAAGATGACGTGAAAAACTTGCTAGTCGGTTATTCAAGAAGAATTGCACAACCTCTCTATTTATCTAAGGGACTTGGAAAGTGAATTCTTCAATATAAAAATCTGTATGAAATCAATGTGGCTCCCATGAGGAGCTACATCGAAGAGTGGTTCAAAAAGGTTGTCGACAAGATTACCAATGAAGGGCAAAGGACGCTTCACACGGTTCACATAATCGTCGAGGAAAGCCATAAAAGGACATCAATGAGAAAATGACAAGGCATGGGACACCATCATAGTAAGTTGATATTGATCACATTCTTCTGTCTTTGTCGATGTATTCATCCAGTTACTGTATCTCTTTAAATACAAAGCTTTAACTGAAGACTGACAATTTTATCTTTCTTCTTGCTAGGTCTTGTTGTTTTCCATCGCCGACTTTCTCCTTTCTACAAGCTTGTGATCCGGATTATTTTCGGCACGAAATGAGAGCGGAGATATAATAAAGAAATGCACAGAGATATTGCAAATATTCAATAATATAACAGAAATGTATCAGAGATGCAACCAT
>SNQJ01S0003577.1:108294-157128 GCA_010110895.2 Picea sitchensis
CAACTTTCATTTCATTATTGTTAAAGATCTATTATAATTACCCTTTACTTACCATACTGTTAATTTCTGTTTTTTTAACAATATTCCTCGTCTCTCCCCATCTTCCAAAAATCATCATCATGAATAATTATAAGCTGACAGCTATCATCTCCATTCCCAAATCTACTTGGCAGGGACTAAACTGCCACACAACACTTGTTTATAAATTCGTACTCTAACAAAAAGAAAAGAAGTTTTTCAACATCTTTAAGGGCGATTTTGTATGCGTATTTTCTTAAGCATTAAAGGTGTGTGAGTTGGAATGATGACAATATAAAATTCTTAAAAGTTCCAAATGGTGATCACCAATTTTACTAATTTGTACTTCTAATAAGTAGTAAAGCCATCATATACTCTTACACAGAATAAAATAAAAGCATAAAATGCAAGTCATCATTGTAAAAGCTAAAGAAACAAGCAAGTTGTTCATCCATGTTTTAACAAATTGATTACCAAGAAATGCACTTTAGAAATCCAAGATTTCAAGTATAGAAGACCATGTGTATAAATGTAAGCTAAAGAAACAAGCAAATTGTTCATCCATGTTTTAACAAATTGATGGCCAAGAAATGCACTTTAGAAATCCAAGATTTCTAGGTATAGAAGACCATGTGTAGAAATGTACCACAAATAGCTATAAGTATTCATCATGTCAAAATATTGGTTCGTGGTTTTCATCTAATATATTAAATAAGAATATAATAATTTAAGGACAAAAGATATAAATATTCTAAAGAAAAAAAGGGTAAACTTGCATCATATCTTTATGTGGAGAAAAATGTTTAATAAACTTTTTAAAAGTTTATAAGACAATATCTTCTAAACAACAATCTCTCAAATACAACTACACTATGGGAACCAAGCCTTTGTAAAGAAAGTAGCAACAGCAACTTCCACTCATGGAATATATATTGTTTGACAATAGAGCCTATTTGTCTAAGGTATTTTAAAATTCATTAGGTTGTTTTAAGAATTCCATACTGTTTCTTTCATAACTTTGGATACTAAGTGCAAATATAAGGTAGTCTACATTAATCTATCGTGTTCCTTTTAGAAATCAACACCACCGTTGTATATGTTAAAGTTCATTAAGTGTTAATGATAAAAAGGCAAAGTTGTGAGGTTATGTTTTTTTCTTAAGTAACATATTAAGCAACACGATTTTGATGTACCATGAAGAAAAGAAAGAAATGTATGATCAACATGAAATCAATATGATGGCATGAATATGACAAGAGGCTATTCATTCATTTTCCAAATAAAAATAAAAGCTGATCGGTATGCTTGTTTAACAATAGAATATCAATGTCATTATGCAATGAAATTGAGTCCAACCCTTTTGGTTCATACATTGTCAAAAGAAATGAACATAACCAAGAAGTTTTTGCTATGAGTACTATACAACGATAAAATAAATATGAATAATCCATAGTCGATGTTTAAAAAGCAACCGTGAGTTACTCTTGAAGTAGAATTTCATAAGACTATTCTATTGAAATTACTTGAGTGTCTTTATATTATTCATTATCCAAATGTTTGAATGAAAATGTTTATATTACTTGGTTGGAGCTCTTAGTTAGGGCCACCAATATTGTGAAAAGATGACCTAAAACAATGAAAGACAGGAGTAAAGGATTTTGTTGCAATATTTAAGAATTCAACATTATAATTGTAGATGTTAGGTAATTAAATCTCATTTTCAACAATAATTTTTTTTATTGCTTATTTCAAATGTGATGAGCATAACAATATACTGCATCTATTTTTCTCATCCTACGTTTTTTTGTGTGTTCTTAAGAAAAAACAATGAAAGCATATAGTCTTTCAAGACAAATAGAGAAGGACAAATAAAGAAATTAATGAAGAACTCCAAAGTTGTAAATTGGAACTTGTAAGTCTTTGAGTTGTGATTCCTTTGGACAATGTAAACCTAGAAGCTAGATTCTCAAGCTCCACTTCAGACCAATTTTATGGATGCATAAAGATAACTTCATATTCTTTTAGTGTTGATAACATTAAAAATAGTGTGCAATTTGTTTTTGCAGTTGACCTACAAAACTATCCTTTGACATTATTTTGAGATTTCTAGAAAAATGTTTGCAATCATAACTAAAATGCACACCAAGGCCAAGTTAAGGATCCAAATGATCTGAAATGGATTCAAAATATTTCCTCATTCAAAATTTGTAAATCAAAATTAGGCAAAGTTTGAAACTAACTATCAACTTGAAGACAAATGGCCAAAAGGACTCAAGAGTGTAAAATAAATCACATTAATGGTTGATCTTCCAAGGCATCTCTATGGGCCTTGATTGATGAAGACAACCAACCAAGAAGGGAGAATTGAAGCTTGGGAAGAAGAAGGGTAGTATCAAAATAAGAGAGCTTGAAGAGGCAATTCTCTTGAACATTGGAGGACGAAGAAGCCACTAAGCTTATTCACACATGAGAAGAATATTGTCCTGGGCCATAACATCTTCTATTAGTGAGTAAGAATGCCTCATAATCTCTTGTCATAGTGCATATATCACCCTTTGTAATGATTTCTTGAGAATGAATCAAATCCCCATTAAATGTTAGTTTTCCCATTTGGGTTTCCAAGGTAAAAATCTTTATCCATGGTGCATTTAAATCCCCTACAGTTGATGAAATGTTGTGTGATTAATTATCGCTTGCTTTAGTTCTAGATATTCCCATGACATTTCCATTTGATAAAGGTTCATGAAGTGTTGTACTCACCCATTATTTATTTGTTTAATCTGTGGAATAACCTACAATGTTATATTTGTGTGTTGAATTACTAGTTTAATTAGTGGGTTAGCTACAAAAATAGTTATTATTCTATGATAGCCTAAATACACCTATTTGAATGGTCAAGACAGTTCTACATAGTATTCCCACAACCCATTACCTCGTTTTCATTTGTTTAACATTGGGATATACAATTACTATGTAAACCATGATACAATATGTTTTAATATATTAGGGAATCTAATTGTTTGATCACTAGTGTGAATAATTGCTGGTGAAGCCACATTCTACAGTAGTTTCCCTTTAATTAACTTACTGGTACAAAGAATATGATTTAGTTATTGTGTATTTGTTGATTGACCCAAACCACTTGCACCAACATGCCCACACACTAGGCATTCCCCAAGTTGAACATTGTAGTACTCTGCACTGCCACCCACATTGTAATAAAAATGTGGGCATGCTCGGTATTGATCAATATCTGATGAGAAACATGGACAATAGCCTTTCTATCGTTATCTAAAATAGTTTACATTGAGACAAACTCATTATATATGTCTCAATAGGGTTGGATTGTGTTATATATTTCATTTTTGCAGAGGTCTACAATTCCCTCATTTATAGATCATATGGTATAAGAGCACTTGAATCCATGACCTTAAAGGAGCTTCTAACACTTTGAGGAGAAAAAGGAGTCAACAACAAAACATTACTCCAACATGCTTGTGGAAGATTGAAAGAGGGAAGCCAAGGGATGTTTCCAACACTTGCAATTGCACCAACACTTGAGATACCAAGAAAACAAGATGGCAAGCACAAATAGAGGTATGTTTTGAAGATGGGAGAAGAAGACTCAAAGTGTATAGTCATCTAGAGAAACAAGTCCATAGAGCTTCAACATCAAGAGGAATCAAAGATAGAGTAACAAAAACATTAGAGGATTGTACCAAAGACCAAAGAGGTGAAGAGCTAGCCCCTACTTCCCTATGGTTATGAAGATAGTTCTAGAAGCACTAAAAATTGTCTAAAGAATTGCAAAAGGCGAGTAAGAGAATTCAATAATGAGTGGAATCCATTGCATTGTACTCCTCAAATTAATGGAGTACAAAGAAGCCATTATTTTCATCTTCGAGCCAAATATTTTGGGGAGAAAAGGCCTGTGAAATGGGAGGTGTGATCCAAAATGGATTTAAAATAATCTAAACTATGTAAATTAGAATTAGGCAAAGTTTGAAATTGATAATCATCTTGAAGAAAAAAATCCAAAATGCCTCAAGGAGGTGAAACGAAACACCTTGATGGTTGTTCTTCCAAGGTAGCTCTATAACAAATGAGGGCATTGCTTGATGAGTACAGCCAACCAAGAAGGGATAATTGGAGCTTGGGAAGAAGAAGTGCAGTAGTAGAAGAAAAAAGCTTGAAGGGGAAATGCACTCAAGGATTAGAGGAGAAAGAAGACATTAATCCTATTCACACATGAGAAAAATATTGTCCATGAGACATAGCATCTACAAAAACCATCAGTGAATAACAATGTGTATAATCTCTTTTAAGAGTGCATAGCTCACCCTTTGTAATAATTTCCTGAACAAGAACCAAATCCCCATTAAACTTTGTTTTCCCATTTGGGTTTCCGAGGTAAAAATATCTATCTATGGTGCATTTAAATTCCCTTTGGTTGATGAATTGTTGTGTTATTAATTGCCGCTTACTTCAATTTTGGATATTATGTGGGTATCCATTTGATATAGATCCATACAGTGTTGTATGCACCCATTATTCATTTATTTAATCACAACTCATTTCCCCATTTTCATTTGTTGAACGTTGGGATATGTAATTTCTATGTAAACCATGCTACATAATGCACTAATATATTAGGCACTCTAATTATCAGTTGCCCTATCACTGATGTGAATAATTGTTAGGGAAGCCACATTCTAGAATAATTTCCATTTGATTAACTTGTTGGTATGAAGATTGTGTTTTAATTACTATGTATTTATTGATCAAGCCAAGGAACTTGCACCAATGTGCACACACACGAGGTGTTTCCCAAGTCAAATGTTGTATTACTTTGCATAGCCACCCACATTGTAACAAAAAGTTGTGCATGCTTTGTATTGATTAATCTCTATTGATAAATGTGGACAATAACCTATGCATTATTACATCCAATAGTGTACATTGAGACAAACTCATATATGCAGGTCTTAGCTAGGTTGGACTATGCTTTGTATTGAGAAGCTAATGAAACAACTATGCATGTCATTACTTATATCCATATAGTTGGACATATTGATTGTTGGCATTTTGTAATTGGACACATAAATGATTGTTGAATGTGTGTTGGGTAAGCACGTTTACATAAGAAATAGAGCATGTCCCTTTCCATTTAGAATAGATTATGTATTGTTGAGTTTAATATGCAGGCTTCTAGAGTTATTCTTAGTTGGTAGACTTAGAGTGCATCAGTTATATTTATTAATACAACAATGCATGTTGCTTATGTTGGCTTGACAATATTAGAGTGCTTGATCTTAACTTTTCCCATAAACGTAGATGGGGAACTTAGTTGGCACTTGTTTGACCACCACAAGAAAAATAACCAAGCAGTGAAATACTCTAAGAACATAGAACAAAAGCATTGAAACTATATCTGAAGATAGAGTCACCCTCTTACACATGTTAGTGATTAGCAGCCGAGAATATTTGCATTGAGAATAGAGACAATAATTTTATTTCCATAAAGGTTAGTGTTGATGAAACATGTGGGATATAAGTCCCTTGTGTCTACGGATTACCAAATCAAATTCTAAAAGATGATCCAAGTTATAAATTCCATTATTTACAAACCCTTTTCATCATGTGCCATGACTCCATGTCTCAATTCTACAATGCTTAAAATAATGTCTCTTATTTTCACAATTTAGGAAAATGCACGCCTAGATCTTTTAAATTCACACCTAGGATAAAGTAGGCATGTTGAGGTCCTAAATTTTTGAAGTGAAAGTACTTCTAAGTCTTACACACCTATATTTGAATTCAAATGCATGCAAATTAATTTTCTTGGCTAGGGATGCTACTACATCATACTCCCTTGGTTGAAAAATATTAAGCATCTTTCTCAAAAGGTTTTTGATGAATTAACAACCACCTGATGTCTGATTATATTCTTCCTTTTCTTTTTCCTTATTCTTCACAATCTGATCCACTCATCATCTCACACTCACCAATATTCATACTTCCTTTTCTTCTTTATAATCTTCACTCATGAAATCTGTAATTGTAGGTAATCTCTCACACCTATGTTTCATCTTTCCATCTTTTATTGCCTAGATTGTCTTCACCATCATCACTCTTAATTTTTTTTTATCATATGTTGCAATTTCTCCACCACTACCAACCATTGCAAATATCATCCATTGGGGTTCACTACCTCAAACTTGATGAGAGTAGAGACCTCTTTGAACTAGAAAACTAGTTAAGAGAGGGAAGTGAACTTCCTTGAAGAGATCTTAACCCATAAACATAGACAATAAACAATAAAAATGAATAAAACTTCAAAGCAAAATGTCTTACATTTATTCATCCTAGCCACTAGCCTTTTATATGTTCACAATGGGTCGACAAATCGCTTAGTCTATGCATGCACACAACTCGAATGCTAAGAGAAATACTAAACAATGTAACTAATTAATACACATAGCTTGAAGGATGAAAGAGAAGATAAACAAAGTAATGCATGTAGCCAAAGAGATAGAAGGTGGAACTAACTATATAACTAGCTAGATGATTTGGGCTAAAGTGTTGTCGGGTGCTCCTCAAGAGGGGGTGTTACTAGTGAGGTGCACCCCTTAGTCTGTACAACTTCCTGCATTATATTAGTTCCTTTTGGTTTAGTTCAAAATAATCCTCACTTTTCTCCCAGTTTAGGAATGAGAGTATAAAAGGGAAAAACAATGTGTGGAATGTGTAGAAGTGTTGAAGGTGACTCTACCTAACAATAGGGCATGGTGAAGAGTAGTATAGGATATATGTCAATGCTATCTAACCCTATCAATATGCTACATTGATGAAGCATTGAAGATGATTTTGGTAGCCAATAGGGCATGGTGAAGAGTTTAGGCTAGATGCTACTATCATTGAAACTTGGAAGCCTAGAGCTAATGTTAAGTAACCTTGTTAATTTTTTGTAGTGGGCATGGTGTGTTGCTAGGAAGTTGTAGAGTGCATACTAAAGGTACCATGTTGAATAAATGATCAATCTTGTGGTGTATACACTATTGAGAGATATTGTGTGTGAGGCTAAGTGTGATACTAGAAGAAGACGAGAGAGATTTGTGCTACTGCTAGAAAATGGAGCATAGATGTTGGCATGAAAAATCGTCCATAAATTTGTTGTCCAATCAGGGATTAATAGTTATGCTAGGAAAAAAGAGTTCATCTGTGGAGAGATATACCTAGCATTGAAAAATATTGTGTTGGTGCTGTAGATGTAAAACACATTAGGTGATTTGCATGATGTCTAAAAATAAAGAACCAACGGGTAGCTAGTATGTTTACACCCATTAAGTAGATATTGGCCCTTGAATTGTGGTGTTGTGTCTTGATCTAATTTATGTCCAACATCCATGATTAAGGGAAGGAATAAGGCTATGTATGGCTCACAACATTTTTGAGACTATGATTTTTCTCACCAATATGAAGTGGCAATAGGGGAAATTATTTGTGCACCAATTTGAGAGTGTCATCTTGGGAATGTATAACTATAGAGATGTTGGAAAAGGATATCCAAAGTGTTTAGTGACACAAGAGACATGAATAGGGTGATATCCCTGATGGACTAGATGGTGTTGGTATGATAAGTGCATGGGTCATGGAAAGTGCAATATGCTGAGAATGCCCAAAGTTGTAATGCCACTAAGGTGGGCATGTGAGTTACTGCAGACAACATAGATAAAGTGGTAGAACTATGTGGTGAGGGCTAGGGCTGAGCTAGAGGAAATTATTTTGGTCCATATATGAATTCGTAAGTAGAGACTAAATTATTGGGACTCCTATAGAAGAATTATGACAACGTGACCACTCATTTTGGATGATTCATTGCAAAGTACTGAGATACCCAATCGACATCTATATGTTATTGTATGAAGGCATGCAACTATGTATTGCACATAAAAGAGAGTTCATACTATATGGCCACGACCCGCATGTAGAAATGATCTTGAGTGGTGTGGCATGTGTGTAAGACCCTTGGTTATCTAGTCCCTTTGTTATAAATGAAAGTGTTACATGAGATGATGTCAAGTGGATGAAGTGTGTGGAAAGATAGTAATAACCTCCATTAGAATCACCCAATGTGTTCAATCATGAATTCAATCATGCACCTTGTGGTGGATTTGTGATGGCATACTAAGCTTTTTCCTCATCCATAAGTAGTGTGGTTCCTATGCACGGATATATATCAAGAGAATGGTTTTGAGATAGAGGTTGTGGTGTTGCTTGGTCTATTGAGGTTTGTAGAGGCATTGTTAATATTGATGGAAGGGTTCACTCTATGCAAGATGAGAGTAGAGGAATGTGGGTATGAAGAAAAAGGAATAGGGGATGAACACATGAGTTTGTTTGGTGCCTAGGTTGGGATGAAGAAGAGGGTAGAGATTAAGATAGGTTTAGGGTTTGAAAATGGGTAGTGAGGCGTTGAGGTATCCTAGTGGTAGGCATAGAAGGTACGTGTATAGAAGGAAAATTCCAACAAGCAATTAAGGAGAGAGTCTAAGGTAGAGCTTGATGAAATGGTGTGTCTGATGGGAGAATATGTGAAGAAAGGAATTTATATAGGCTTATCAATTAAACAACAATTGGATTAGAGAGAGAAATGGTGGAAGAGGTTAGTTCATACATTTTACCATCTTTAAATAGCTTATAAGTGTTGTGGTGAGCAATGTATAATGCATTGTGTTGGCATTGTATAGGATGCCTAATAGAATATTAGAGAAATCTAAGGGAGAGACATCACATTTGAAAGTATGTTTAAAGGGGATAGTGGTGCAAGTTACTACATAATGCTTATTAACTAGTAGGCAAGGGTTATTCTGTTGGTCCCAACCAAGATGATACAAAGAGGGATGGGTTGTCGTGGGTAGTTGTAGACATTCCATAATGTTATGGGAAATGATGTTTTTTTTTCTTTCGTTATTGAAGATGATTATGGACAATTTATTTTTAACTTGGTAGTTATGAGTAAAAGAAGATCCAAAGATTTGGCAGTATTGTTCTAGTCACTAACAGTAATAAAGGATCTGTAGTGGTAGGATTGGAGAGAGGGATGACTTCAAGTTCTAATTGAGAAATAGAGGATGGTGGGGCATCCCCATCATATGGGGTTGGTTGTTTAATGTAAAACGGCTCATTAGTGGTCCAGTGTTTCAATGCACAACAATATATAGCAAAATGTGACTATTTTTTATGGAAGTGGCATTATTGAATTGGGTGGTTGTTGGAAGTTCTAGGTAAATTAGGATTTGGAGGGAAAGTTGGGTGAGGTAGAGAAGTTTTGTTAGGGTTGTAAGGTTGAGGGTTAGGGTTAGGGTTATGAGAGGGAGGGAACCAAGTGTGGCCATCAAGATTTCCTTCAATTTCTAGGGCATAGATGAAGGCTTGGTCAAGGGTGATTCCCTCAAATAATGCAACTTCATAGAAAAAAAAAAAAACTAAAATACTAGAATTAAAATTAAGAGTAAGTAGCTCATCAGATTTGTGAATTTGGAGTGGTATCTAGAGTTTTGTGAAGACTTCAATATAATATTGGATGCTTTCACATCACAATGGACAAATAAATTGGAGGATAAAAAAAATTTCATAATTCTTCACAAAAGGTATTCCAAGTACTAATGTGCTTTTTCATATATTTGAAGAAGCCTCATCATTGAGTTCATTTTAATTTTAGGGGCTATGAATTGGGACTACCACCAAGATTGAGCTACACCTTCTAAGTGGTTGTTGGAAATAAGTAATTGTTGAGCCTCTATGATGTCTAGGAAAGTCTCAAAGAATGTTATGATGAAACAGATCCATGAATCTATTACCTCTTTGTTCATTTGTCCACCATATTTTGGTAAGGTGATTTGTGTGTCTAGCTTAAACATGGAAATTTTAGATTTCTTGTTGGAGTATTCATGGAGGGTGTTGGTCATTACTTGTGCAAACTTATTTAGATATTATTTTTCCTCATATGAGGATTAATCTCTCTTATTCATCATGATAAAATGAGATGTACTATGAGGGGGGAAGGTTTTGGAAACCCTAACAACTGCAAAACCCTCATCTAAGAAAAAGCTAGAATGCGTTGAACTAGATTGAGCCAAGGGGTACCAGATTAGATACTTGAATGCAACATTGTGGGGTTGGGAGGATGGCCTCCACAATAACCCAAGAGATTGGTGCTGCAAGTTGAAGTTATTGACCTAAAAATAATACCTATGGAGATCTAGGTGGGAGGGAATTTCTCTAAAGAACAAAATTTGTAATCTTCTACCAAGAGGTATTGGAGTGGAGAGAAAGACTTGAATAAGCCTACACTATAGAATTCTAGGTGGAGCACAAAGCTAATACACTCAAAGACCTCAAATTTTAACTTGAGAAAGTAGACCCATGTATATCTTGAAAAAACACCAATGAATGAGTGATTTGATAGATGGAGAGGAGATTCATTGAAAGATTTGAAACATGAAGTACATCCTGAAATCATACATGGTCTAGATCAACTCTATCCCTACCGCACACCTCAGCAGGGGAAGCATCTCCATGAAGATCGTTGGTCCGAAACAATTATCCAAGTATGAGAAAATTATATCCGATGAGGCCATGTGATGGGTAGCCCTTGAATCAAGCACTCAAGCATTAGGAGAAGATGAAATAGAAAGTAATGCATGACCATCAACTCTTTCCGATGATGGCTTCTTCCTTGCATTATTTGGAATACAATCCTCGAGGTGATGTTGCTCAAATGATTTTTCCATGAGATCTATGGTCTTTTCCATGCAATAACTCTCAGGATGGAACCCCCTATTATAGTAGGAACACTTGGTCTTCTCCTTCTTTCTCTTTGATTCCTTGGAAATCGAATTCTCATCTCTTGGTCCTTCTTACCCTTGTTCTTCTGCTTATTGTTCTTTGAACTTCCTTGATCTGTAAGCACACGAGGATTTGAACTCTTGAGTGCCTCTATCTAGATGAGTGTTGCCTTCTCATGGATAAGTGAATCCGTGAACACATCCAGGTATGACATCTTCCATGTAGACCCCATAGCTAACCTGGTAGTATGGAAAGAAGAACTGTAGATAGAATACTCTAGTCCTAGCTTGGTTAGAACTAAAAAGATTAATTGTTCATATTTATTATCAATTCTGCAAGCCCTAACATGTGAAAGCAAAGTTTTAAACTTATAGAAGTAGACATGGAGGGTTTTTCGAATTGTAGGATTAAACCACACTCCAAGACCTAATTGTGAGTAGGAAATATTACACTAGTTAATTGCAAAAGAAAGAGAACAGAGAGAAAAATATAATCAATCTTCACACATAAGAGACTAATAAATCAACTTGAATAAGATTGTATTGATCCTTCATCATGAGTACAATATATAGGACTCTCCACAAGAGGAGTAATGCACACAAGGTTGGGGTTTCCATGTGCATGCTCAAGTAAAAAAAAGCAACCACTCCCACTAGCAACAATTAGCTAAATTCAAAAGTTGATAATAATAAGGAAAGGTAAAAAATAAGGTGTGAACTCAAGTGATGACTCTCCATAAAGTCAACATGCATTCCATAATAAAAAAACTCTCTTAGAATAAGACTAGAGTCCAAAAATGGAACTAAAGTACTAACTGAGAGACAATTTCATAAATATGGAAAGTCGCTAAATAAGTGAAATAAGTTAACTCCATGAATAAGATGGGTAATGTGCACTTCCTTAGGAGAATAATATTCTCACTCAAGTGCGCTCTTTAGCCATGAAATATGAATTATCTCCTAAAATAAAGGAATGAAGCGCTCTTCCCCTAAAAACTAGGAATTTGTCTAATGATAGTTTATGAGCCCATGGTTTTGGAAACCCATGGTATTTTCCCATGGTATTACGTATGGGTAGCCACCAACTAAAAACAAAACCTCTATAAATAGATATGTTATAAACACAAGTCCTCCTAAATAGTAGGAAAAATGAAAAAATGAGTATGTCACTAAGTATGTAGTTGAGAATGTACCCCAACACCCCCCTGAAACACAACCGGGGTGTGCACAATGATGAGTCCCAGAAATATGAAGCCATGTTAGGTACTCATGTAAAAGTATAGATGTACAACAACTGAACAAAAGTGAGGTAAAGAGAGAAAACCCACTAGGAACAAACGCCCCCCTCAAAATATGTTGCTAACAAAAAAAACCGAATGTTAACGTGTTCAGTTGCTAAGCTAATGTATCCCTGACTCCTAGAATGTCCCTCAATGAGACAAACTTATGTTTGATGAAATAATTGGTGAATATGTCTGCCATCTACTCAGAAGATGGACAAAAATGCATATCAATGACTCCATCATGAATTTGTCCTCAAATAAAGTGTATATGAACCTCAATGTGCTTGGTTCATTGCCTCTGAACTAGTTCTCTACACATCTTAAGAGTACTTTGATTATCGCACCATATAACTGTCGAATGATGAAAATGAACTCTCAACTTTGTAAGAAATTTTTGCAACCAGATAGCCTGAGTAATAACATTTTGATGCACCCCTGTACTTTTCCTTTGTTGATGATAAAGAAATTGTCGATTGCTTCTTACTTGAACAACCGATAGGTCATGATCCAAGGTAGAGGACATATCCTGAAGTGGACTTGGGATTAGTGCTATCACTTGCCCAATCTGATTATGTGTAACCAACAATATCTCAGGAAGATCATGCTGCATAGTGTATACCAAAGCTGGTAGTCCCCTTGAAATATCTGAGAATCCTCTTTGCCTCCTTCCAATGAAGCTCATGAATGTACCTGGAAACTGATCCAACTGCATAAGAGATATCCGATCGGGCGGGTATAAGGTAGAGAAGACTTCCCACTGTTACGAGGAAAATCTCTCTATGGCTAGGGTGAACCACAACAGATAGGTATGACTGCAGAAATGAACTCAATTCCAACATATGCTATATAAACTAATGTGCAAGAGAGATAAGAAAGAGGCCTACCTCGTCCAAACATTTGATGATGTCCACCATTGAGCACTTCAACCCAAAGCGTTATACCTGCAACAAGTTCTCAACAAACAAGCAGAGCAAGCATATAGTGATAATATAAAAGGTTAGCACATTAGATAGCATAATCCATCAATATACAAAACAAACATGCCCATGGAGCATAACACATATATTTGCAAGATATCAATTGCACGGGAAATGAGTATTTCTATTAATAAATGATCAACAGAAGTGAAAACATTACAGACTTCCGTGTTGGCATGGTTTGGAACCAAGAAACCAAGTTCCTTCCAACTGGGCCTCCACCACTTCAATCCTCCACCAAAGGCAAGCTCATATAAGGGAGACAAAGAGGTTCTCCATCAATAAGGGAAGAGCTTGGGGGTTGAACACTGTGTTCAAACTTAAAGGACAAAGGGATGCAAACTCAATAATGAAGTAATAATTTCTCCAGAGTAACTTTGCTCTCAAAGTTGAATTCTTTCTCCTTTTCCATAGTTCGGAATTGGCTTCTTTGTAGCCTTCTAAATGCAACTGAAGGGCTCTCCCCAAAATTTGACTTAATAAAAAGGTAAAACAAAATTAAAAACTAAAACCTAAATCAAGTAACCTAGATGATTGATGAAATACAATTAAATGCATCATTCATGTTTTCATATCTTTAAACTTCTTTTTTTTAATGATTTTGAAGATAGGGTCCTATGCTATCTCTAGTTACATGATATTATAGGAGACAAAGATAGATCAATCTATGTTTTCCTCTTTCCTTTCCCTTATTATGACATGAGGATTTTCACCTTGTGTTTTTGGACCTAGTTACTCTCAATATGATAGGGACCATGACGTCCACTATGACGCTCCATAAAATTTGGTAGGTGTCTCCACATGTCCCCGAGATGTGTTGCCCACTCCTACATCCATGTGTCTTGGAAAATTTGTTACACATTGATTAACCATTTTGCGTCAATTAGGGAAATTTTTCTTCTTAGTAAATGTGTCAAAGAAACAATGTTAGATAATATATTTCCCTTTGTCTTTCTAGTCACCTTCTCACTTTTTCTTATACTATTACATTTGAATTGGTGTGTAATAGTGATTATTTGTTTCATGAAGAATAGACCACATATTCATAAACAAGATTTAGTTTCCCTTTATGTCCAATCTTTTAGGGAGTTGTATTTGGTATCAAATCATGTTTGCAATGAATGGGGGTGATCATGGACCTTGAGAATTGCCACTTCATTGAGGAAAAAGGCCTTCCAAAATCTCTTTAACGACCTTTTTATAGTATAATCTACAAGATGTATTACACCATTTGAATAAATCATCATCCAAAAAGGTGCATTCGTTCCAAGGGATTTTTTCAAATCTACAATCTACTTTCATTATATACTATAATCACAAGTTTTATTGTAAATTGTCAAGATTTCCATATTGAATGTGTTTTCGTATGAGGGTTTATTGTATATAAGATTATGATTACTTGACCTCACTTGAGCTATAGAATGTGCTCAAATCTAACCATTGGAGCTATTGATGTATCTTAGTGGTTCAAAATTATTTTGTAAAAATTGTTTTCATGGTGTGATATGTAAAGTGGATTTTCCCAATTAAATAGCCTATTACAATCATTGTATATAATTTATATGATCAAATAACCATTGTCTTCTCGCGAGAAATGAATTTTTAATTTATTCACAACAAAATTATAGTACATATCAATCTCCTTTAAAGATGATTTTTGTGTCTCAGATTCAAACCCTCTAGTTGTAAAACCAAGATAATCTATCCCTTAAAAAATCAAATAATAGATAATTTAAATTCCTTAATAAAAATCTTTAAATTTCAAATTTAAAAAAAAAAAAATGTTGATTAGTTTCTTTGACATAACTGTGAATGCATGATAACAATCTTACTCTAGAACATGGTTAGCATGTCCCAACTAATTCTGAAAGGCATGCATATTAATACTTCCAACCATCATATTCAAGAGAGAAAAGCATGATCACTAGTGTAGTTACCAGATGATCAAATGATCTGCACATGTTCTACTAAGTTCCTTGTGTGCATGATTTGAATTCTCGTCAACAAATTTTCTCTCTTGAATGATGCTTTGGATTGGTTGAAAGATATACTTTGTTTTTTTGAGTAATTTGAATCTACATTGACATACAACTATGATTATTTGAGATGTAATCACCTCATTGTAAGTCTATTATCAATTTCTCTTAGATCATTACATTATTCCTTCTCAATGGAAAACTTCTCAAAACAATTACATATTTGATGCCACCATTGTGGATAAGCCATGTTGCTTGCAACACTCTTACATATTGGTGGGAAATTGAACCCAAAAAAGTCACACGTTGGACTAAGTCAAAATTTCACAATTTTCTACTATGGAGGAGTTGAGGATGCCTACGTCCTATTTAACTTGACAATATCCATAGAAGATAGTTTTTCTTCGAAAATTTTCAAGTTTTTTACAATTTCTTACATGTTACCTCACCTCACAAATTATTATATGTTGATTTGCATATGGTAATTCAAGGTCATACAATAACACTAATGATGAACTTTTTGGATACAAACTTTGTTTAGTAAGTGTTAATCTACACCCATTGAGTTATTCATTTTTTTCCCATAATTGGCTTCAAGGTTCCTTCGACCAACTAGTGAGGAGAAGAGATTAGTATCTCAGTTATTTTTCTATGAAGGGATTAGTTTCAACCTCTCAAGATTGGCAATCTGATACAAAATCACTCTAATAAAACTTGGATGGGTTTTTATTTTCATGAACAAATAAGTCATATCGTTAGTTGAAAAATCCACATATGTACTATTTGGATTAGAGGTTATGTAAAGAATGGATTCTCATACAAAGCCCCGAGGATGTATTATCAAATGCAACACACAGACTTAAACCCTAACGAGTTGGTACTTATTTATGTTATTAACACATATAGTAGCTTATCAGATCTACAAGCAGGCATCGAGATTCATGAAGATATCATCCCAGGGGGGTTTCATTCTTGCGAAGGAAAGATCCTATTTATTTTATTCTTCTCTATGTTTGAGCTCTTATTCTACTATGCCCTTGAATTCTTCTTTCCAAGGCAAGTACATGAGGTGGGATCTCATGTGTGCCATGTGAAACAATATGTTAGAGGGTCATGAGTTCTTGTCCTATGTGCTTTAATTCCATTATATAAGTAAATAAGATCATCATGATTTCTTGTCCTATGTGCTTTAATTCCATTATATAAGTAAATAAGATATGGTAGAGAACTAGATATTATTATGTCTCGTTCCTTGAAGCCCTACTCAGTAACTTATGCTCAAAATCTTGAAAATCTTGGTCGATATGCTAGCATTGTATATAACACACATTGTTGTGACACTTTTGATATTGATTTCCCTATTGACCCCCTTCAACGAAATAAAGAGATAAGACAAATTTATGCATAATGAGGTTCTACTAAAGTTGTGATAATTATATCTCTTGGTACTACGCTCACCTCAATGTATGCCAAGTACAAGAATATAGAGGATGCCATCAAAATGTTGTTCTTGCTCTCAATTTTGGGTGAAATCGATAGTATGGATATACATAAATTGGGACTAGGTCAAATGCAATTGAATATGCTTATGCCTTTGCTAGTTCCTTATGTTGTGGGGTATCAATCTTGGTGTTTGGTATATGCATTAGGTCTATATAGCTAACATGTGTGGTATATGATTTAGGTGTGTTGGTTGTTTGTCTTGTTTAACATGAATAAGAAACCTTGGTATATTACAAGGAACAAAAACCTCATATTACTGCCACCTATTATGTTTTTCATTGTTATTGGATTTTAGTTTCTTTTTCTTATTCCAGTAGTGTAATGTATGACAATTTTGTTTGCCTTCTTGAAGTCTATGATCAATTTTTTCATGTTTTCTTTGACTACATGCTTAGGACTTTATATAGTTACTATTTCCTTAAATATCTTGTCATGACTAGTTGACATATTATTTTGACGAGTTTGTGTCTAATAGGGAGGGATGTGTACTTATCTTTTGTTGTCTTGAGCTTTGAAGGACTTTATGTTTGTTTTGTTCACTAACTTGCTTGATATATGATTTAGGTGTTGGTTGTTGGTATTGTTAAACATGAAAAACCTTCCTCTGAATATTACAAGGAACCAAGCCTCATATTTGTATGACATGTTACTAATTTCAATGTTATTGTAGTTCAATGTCGTTTTCATATTCCCTTACATCTTTGAGATGTGTGTCCATATTGCTAGGTATTTAGATAGTTTTTACCATCTGGTCACCTAGACTCTCTATTTAAGCCTATAGTAAATTTAATATAAAAATAAATGTTGTCATTATAGGCACATGGAATCATGCTCAACTGAAAAAGGAAGTTCTATGTCTATAAAGATGAAAAATTAATAACCTCAAAGTTTTGTACTACCAACATCGGTGCCAACAAATAGTCATAGTAGACCAACCACACCTACTATTTGTTCTATCCTACTAAATGAACTAACTTCAATGATTCCACGAGGTCCACCTTAAAAGTCCCATATCCATGTTCCACAAGTTCATCCCCAAAAGTCCCAAATATATTCTAAGCTACCTAGGTAGTCTATTGGAGTATCCTCAAGGAATGGGGAATTAGAATAAAATAAAAACAATGGGGTTGGTACAAACCAACAAGAAGGTGAAAAACAAGGATACTTAGACAATAAGTCGATGCCACCATTGTTTGTGGTCCATCTAATGTTGGCCTCGAGAATCCACCGAAAATGAGGGGAAGTAGGCATTACTTTCAATTTTAAAGAAAGTGTGCACAAAATTTCTAAAGATCTTTTTCCCCTTTCATTGGGGGTGACACTATTGTAAATGTGATGTTTCCTTCAATAAGTCCTAAAAATTGAGTCCCTTCATCCTTAGGTTTCATATGTAAAGTGAGGTAACTAGTTCATTTCCAAATAACATTAGAATAGGTGAAGTGTATACTAAGTAGATTCCCCATCTCATCAAAGGGTTTCCATCTTGATTCACTCACAACATGTCCAATCACTCCCATGCCATAGGAATCTAAATATTGTGGGAGATAATGATAGTTTTGTATAGATTGGAGTTTTTTTTATGTTCAATAGCTAGTTTTTCTGAGGGTCACTAAAGAGGCGAGGTTGAAAGTGTTAGGTTAAACTTGAATCAGTGAAAGAGTCAAATTTGTTAGGTCAACAATGGTGGTTCGAGGCACATTTTATTCATGACCGGTGGTTTTAGAGCTTGTGGATTGCATGTAATGAAATCCTTTAAAAGGTTGGTGATAGTACTCCATTGTAATGTGTAAGGACATGAGCGGTGAAGTCTCACTTACATGAGGCCAAGAGGTTGGCCATATTGGTTGGGTTTGGTCAAGGAACTAATAGATCTATTAGTTGGTTTTTCCCAATTTTGATTTTCCAAGATAAAATCTTGTTGTTGCTATGTTCTTGTTTATTATTTTTATTTCTCTTGCATTTTTTATTTCCTTTCACGTGGTATCAGAGCAAGGTTAACCTAGACTCTCTAGTGAGAGTGGTTTGATGAAGGAAATGCTAAGGAGTTGAACATTGGTTCACTAATCCATTGAAGAGGTCGTGCACAGAGAAGAAAGGTTGAGTCATAAATAACACAAGGAAAAGGGCAATGAAGTGAGGATGCAACTTTGACAATATCATCCTCTACATTGATAATAATAACACTTTTCAGAAGAATTGTGTGAAATATGGCAGTTTCAAAATGCCTAGTTATGTATTTTGTTACTGTTGTTCTTAACATAAGTTGATCATCAAGGCTTTGTGCCCAACATTTTAGGGCTCGGTTGGAACCCCTGGAATAACATTTGGCAAGATCCACTTCACATATTGGAAGAAAACCCTCGAGTAAATGGTGGCTATGGCAGATGTGGAGGACAAGGGAAGCGATTCTTGGGGTTTGTAAAAGATGCATATTGAGCCTAGTCGACTCAATATGTGAGCACAAAGTTTGTTAAAATTGACTACTCTAACAATTTTCATATCTACCAAGAAGCACACATCAAGAGCTAGAGCTTTTAAACCATCCCCATATCGTGCTATGAGGAGGGTTCCAAACTATTGGTTGTGGAGCCTGATTATCTTCCTAATTCAGAGGTCCTTGCTTTCAGCCGTGTTTATACCCCATGAAGTATTTACACCCCAGAAGTATGTACACTCTTCCATGTGGGGGAGTGCAGAGGGGGGGTACCCCCTCTGCATGAAGCATTTACACCCTGGCATGTACACTCTTCCATGTGGGAGTGCAGAGGGGGTACCCTCCGGGGTCCTGGGGTCCCATCCCCCAGCCTCAACTGGGGGCAAGCGAGCCCTTAGGTCTTGAGGGCAAAGCCCCCGGCCAAAAACTGTTCTTGTAAAAGAGCATTGTATCGCATTGTAAATCCGGCCGCTCCATTATAAGGTCAGCAGATCTAACTGCAGAGAGATTATAAAACAGGGTTTTTCCGAAGGTAACCCTCTTTATGAGGAAAATGTATCACGACTATGGATGATATTGAATATTGTATCTTCGAGGAGAGGAGGCGAGAAAGAAGAGGAAGTTACAAATGGTTTCATTGCAGGTTGTATCCCTTCATCTTGCTAGATAATAAAAAGGAAGGATCCTCGAAATTTCTCCGGTGGACGAGTCTATTGACCGAACCAGCAAACTCTGTTCTTGTATTGTGTGTCTTTAGGTTTTGTTTCCATTTGTTTTTATTTTATCGTTCATGGGTCCCATTTCTCCACAAATGTAATACGCCAATATGTAACCCGCAGGAAAGAGGGTTCCCGCCTGAGGAGCAATGTCAAGATGGAAAGCGAGGGTCGGTGAATTGAATCACAAAACTACCGCTTATGGAAGATGATGGAAGATTATTTATAATGTAAGGATCTATTCCTACCATTGAGTGGAGTAGCAAAGAAGTCACGCCATGAAGGACTAAGAATGAGAGATTCTTGACATAAAAGCTCTAGGAACGATACGACCGAAATTCCCGCGCAGCATCGCTATTTCAATATTTCAAAGAAAAGATAAATCTAAGGGTTTATGGATGCTAATAACCAGCGAAAACCTCTTCTGCCAATAAGGTATTTCTAATGGTAGATTATTTAATAAGTGAAGATGTCGGCGTGGGTCCAAGGTGACATTTAAAATGAATTTAATACTACTAATCAACTAAGTTCAGAAAAAGTGGACTTTGATGATGAGGTTAGGCTCTTCTAATCTTGTGCTCCATTGCCAAATGGGAATGGCTTGGTCATGGTCAGAAAAATCATTCTGGTTCAAATATTTTAAATTTGATGATGTTGTTGGTGCTATCCTTAGTGAGGAAATGTGACTAGTGCCACTGTGAGACATCGAAATGCGTTGAACATGGAGAGAACAGAAGACAAAGGATAGAGGAAAGGGCCTGTGAAACTCATGGAAATTCTAGGAAGGGCGATCCAAATCTTAATTGAAAGATAGAGTGTTGGAATTGTGGGGAAGAAAGGACATCCTAAGAAAGACTCACAGAGTCTAAAGAAACAAAGAGATAGACAAGCCAGGAGAGGAATCAGAAAGCAAATGTAATGCAGGATGTGTGTTTGCAAGATGCTTGATTTCTCTCAGATAATATTTCTTGAGTCTGGGTAGATTCAGAGCTTCATTTCATGCCACACCCTATTACAAGGAAACATTTCTAGATTATGTTCAAGGTGATTTTTGGACAGTTCATTTGGGTGATGATAAACCATGCAAAAGTGTTGGAATGGAAAAAGGTAAAAAATAAAGCAACGAAAATGGAAAACCAATGGTTGTTGGTGAGGTAAAGCATGTTCCATATTTAAGCAAAATCTGATTTCAACAGAGAAGTTGGCAAGTGAAGGTTACATCATATTTACGCGATAAGACGTGGAAGGTCATCAAAGGATCATTGGTGATAGCTTAAAGGAGAGAAGGTAGGCATTGTATCTATGTAATCGCACACCACTCTTCTATATCTTAGCTTCTACAAGAGTGGATATAACACTATGGCATCATAGGTTGGGACACATGAGTGAGAGAAGGGTATGCAGATCCTTCTGGCCAAAAATAAATTTATGGCTAGATCTTAAACAAATTGGATTGGACTTCAGAGCATTGTGTTTATGGAAAACAAAAGAGAGCCGATTTCTCAGAGTTGGAAAAGAAAAGAAGAATGAAAGGTTAGAGATTGCATACAGATGTATGGGGACCAAATAAAGTATCATATCTTGGTGGATCTCAATATTATGTTACTTTTATTGATGATGCAACTAGAAAACTTATTGATTGCATCCAACAAAAATCATGTTTTGATACTTTTAAGAAATGGAAAGCTTTAGCTGAGAATGAGACAGAAAAGCCTGAAGTGTCTCTGATCAAATAATGGAGGTGGACATCGCTAAGAAGGAGTTTGATGATTACTGCTCATACCATGGAATCTGGGAGAAGATTCCACTTAACACCACAAGAAATGGTGGGGTCGGAAAGGATGAACAGGACAATCATGGAGTGTGCAAGGAGAAGGATTAGTACGGTTTGTCTTTACAGTCAAGCAAATGATGTAATAATGTTTACTTAATAAATAGAGGACCTTCAAGCTCTTTTGGATGGTAGAATCTTTATAGGAGGAATGGACATGTAAAATGGTAAACTATTCTTTTTGGAAACTTTGCCAGAAGCATTTGTCCATATCGAGAAGAAAAATAGGAACAAAGCTTGAGGCAAAATCCAAATCCAAGAAGTGTACCTTATTGATATGGTGTTAATGATTTTGGCTATCGCTATGGGATTTCCATGAAAATAACAGAATCATTAGAGTAGAGATGTCATATTCCAATAGAAGGCCGCGTAAGCAAAGATCACCAGTAGGAAAAGAAACAAGAAACAAAACAAGAATACACAAGGTTTGATGAGATCCCTAAAAAAGAAATTCCAAAGGAACCAGAAATCAAAATGTACAACAGCTAGAGCAGCAGGTACTCCTCAAACTCCGTAAGTGTTGTTAGAAGATCTACCAAAGTTAAGTATAATTCCCCAACGACACTTTCATTATATTATTTATCAAGGACTAATTCCCGATGACTAATGTTATGAAGAGGCAATGCGTAGACACCAAAAGAAGTGGGAGCAAGGTAATGAAAGAGGAAATGGATTCCTGGAAAATAACCGTGACTTGGGACTTGGGTTCACTAAGGTTCGCAGGAAAAAAGAGCATTGCAAAATAAATGGGCTTCATGTTGAAGAAGGAAGAAGATGGAGGAGAAAAAGCAGTACAAGGCTAGACATGTTGTAAAAGGGTTTGGTAATAAAAGAAAGGTGGTATAGATTTTGATGAAATATTTTCTCCTGAAGTTGTTAAAATGACTTCAATTAGACTATTTAAGTCTTGTGGCAAAGAGAAGATTTGCATCTTGAAATAGCTTAGATGTAAAACAATTTTCCATGGGGGATTTGGGAAGGAAGAGATTTATATGCAAAAGACACTACTGTGGGTATGAGGTCAAAGGAAGGAGAATTTGGTATGCGTTGAAGAAGATTGTGGATGGCCTAAAGCAAGCCCCTACAAGCTGGCATTTGTGTCGTTTGACAAAGTTTATGCGATAGAACAGTGGTTATAGTAGATGTCATTTTGATCACTGTTTATTTTAAAAAGCTAGGAAATGGAAGCTTTATTATCTTGTTATTGTATGTAGACGGCATGCTTGTTGCGGGGTCTAACATGAAAGATATAAATGTGCCTGGCGAAGAAATTAGCCAATTCATTTGGCATGAAGGATTTGGGTGCCGCAAAGAAAATCCTGGCATGAGAATAAATAAGAGATGTGAAAAATCTAAACCTGACATCGTTCTGTGGTGAGTACACAAGAGAAGGTGTTGGAGAGGTTTAGAATGCGTAATGCAAAAAAACCAAATTAGTCACCTTGGCCACCATTTCAAATTAATTTTAAGGAAATGTGTCCCAAGACAGGAGGAGATAGAATACATGTCTGTGGTCTCTTATTCATCAACAATTAGCAACTTTATGCAATGGTTTCCAGTACCAAGACCTCGTGAGTATTGCAAATGCAGTGGGAGTTGGGAGCAGTATATGAACAATCTAGGTAAAGAACATTGAGGCAAGAGTGGATTCTCGGGCATTTGAGAGGTACTACTACATGCATTATGTTTTGGAGGTTCTATGACTTTTCTACAGGATATGTTGATTCAGATATCAAAGGTGATAAAGATGTGCCAGGAGGAGCACCACTAGGTATGTTTTTTACTATAGGTGGACATCAGTAAGTTGGATTTCTAAACTCAAGTAAAGGTTGTTGCACTTTCAATAACAGAGGCGGAGTATGTTGCCGCTTACAGAGGCTAGTAAAGAAATGGATTGGTTACAAAGGTTTATGGAGGAATTGGGAAAGAAGGGTGGAATAGTCTACAATCAAGGATACTGTGAGTGCCATTCACCTTGCAAAGAACCTCCATCTCAAGACTAAGCATATACATTTGAGGTAGCACTTCATATGATCCTCAGCCTTTGGAAGATACACCAGAAGCTGAAAAGATACACACTCAGCCTAACTGCATGTTACCAAAGGAGAATCAGAGAGAAACTGAAGTTCCCCTGCCAAGCCAGCCTTATCTTCAAGAATGAAGATGAAAATGAGAAATTTGCTGGGTCCAAGGTCTGGAAATTCAAAGATATACAACAAATGCAAGGGAGTTGTTGAGATCGGGCCCCAAGTGAGATTGTTGGTCAGGGATAATAGGATTATCTTCTTGATCGTGAGGTCCTGCTTTCACTGTTTATACCCCATGAAGTAGTATTTACACCCTGCATGTACACTCTTCCACGCTGGGAGTGCAGAGGGGGTACCCTCTATGGGTTCAAGCATCCCCCGACCGGGGTCTAGGGGCAAGCAAGCCCTCAACGGTTCGGTTTAAGCCTCAAGCAAAATTTCCTTGTAAAAGTATTGTAATTTCATTGTAAATTTGGACTGCTCATTATAAGGTCGCAGATCTAACTAGAGATTATGTTAGGTTTTTGCCCTAGAAGGAAACCTTTCTTTATGAGGGAAATGTATTGGCGCTTTATGGATGATTGTGAATATTGTATTCGAGAGAGGAGACTGTAGAGAAAGAAGAGGAAGTTACAGCGGGTTTTGCTGTAGATTGTATCCCTTCATTTGCTGGATAATAATAAAGGAAGGACCTGGCAATTTCTCTGGTGGACGTAGCCCACACTGGGTGAACCATGTAATTCTGTGTCTCTGTGACAATATTCATGTTTGTAGTTTATTATAATTGCAAAGGTGTAGATCTTGTGGACTATTCACTATAGGAACTGAAAAACTATTGTATTGAATGATGCATGCATTGAGCTAAAAAAAAGTGCCTACACAAACACCCTTAGTAAGCACCATATCTCCTTACACCATCTTACACCCTCCATTAGAGAAAACCAAATGCACACCCACACCATTAATCTTTATTACTAATTGTAGGTTCCATGCCAAACCTAGAATGTGAAAAAACTATTAATCCCCTTCATTGTGCCATCAAGGAATATAGAATCAAAACTATACCAAAACCAACTATGTTAAGTTGAGAATCATCACAGAGGTACACCTTTCCACCACCATCTTTCTCGTGGATTGAAAATCTCTCCCGATGGGAAGTTATGTGTAAGGAAGCTCCAAATTTTATCAACCACACACTTTGACATGCATGCATTGCCAAGGTCGTAACAAAGGAAACTCCATCATGCCCCTGGGAAGAGTTTTTAGATGCATCATCAAAGTCATTATTTTTCCTCTTTTCTCCTTTTTTCTCTTCAATGTAGTCTCTTTTGAAATGCCCAACCTTATTCCAATTCCAACATCTTGCCTCGAACATTTTATAATACTTATATCTCCCACGAGATTTAAATATACCCTTATCCCTCTTCTTTCCTTTCTCTTTTTATCTTCCACAAACAACCAAGGCCTCCTTGGTGGATTTAGAAGCCTTATGCTACATCTCCTCTAAGAGTAAAGCAACCATGACCTCATCAATTGCTAGTTTCTTTGCAATGTTTCCAACAATCATTACTAGGTTGTTCCAAAAATCTGGCAAAGAACATAGAAGGGTCATGCAATGATCCTCCTCATCCATCTTTACTCCATTTGATTTCCACTGGGTCACAATGGTATTAAACACATTCAAGATCTTAAGTATAGAATCACCATCACCCATTCTTAAGGCATACAACGTTTTTTGTAAAAAAAGTTCATTAACTAGGGGTTTAGCTTGGTACAAGTCCCCCAACTTCCTCTAGAGTCCTATTGTTGTAGTTTCCTCATAAATGTTTAGCAATATTGAATCAACCAAATAATGTTTGATAATTCTTCTTGCCTTTCTATGAAATGCTTCCTAATCTTCCTCTCTTTTTTTGTTAACTGGAATAGAATTTGTATTAAATCAAAAACAGGTTGCGTCAAAGCTAGTAGTCGTGTACATTATTCATATTCATCAATTTTCCACCTATACATTGATTAGAACTAACCAAAATTTCTAGATTGGATTTTAAAAACCCAACCCTGGACTGTCAAAAACTTAAACTTATTGCTTCTTGTTTGCAAGAATAATATCTTACAAATTCTTTACATAAGATAATGTAAAAAAGAAACATAATTAACCATTATGTAAAAATCACCCCTCACTATATACGAGGGCAACCAAGATTTTTTGAGTACCCCCTAAGATTCTTTACTTCATTTATGTTTGTCTGTGTTTTCTATTTGCTTTCCTTCTTCTTGTTAAAGGAGGAGAAGGATGTGAATTCTTCTTTATAACTTTTGCAAAGGAAGTAGATTTAGAGGTCTCTTTTCCCTCCCTTTCTTCACCAATCTCCTGCCCATATGAAGATGTATTCTTTTCAAGGGGAGTTGTTGAAGCCCGAATTGTTAGATGGGGTCGATACCATAGTTTTTGGTTATGTTTCCTTCACATGTGAAGTTGTGCAAAACCCAAGTGATGTCTCATCTCCATTATTTGAAGCTGTATTTTTATTTTCTTTTGTTCTTTTGTTGGTGGCTCAGATTTGCACTGTGAGCAATCCCTTTTCAAGTCCATTTCCACACATATTCTTGCACATGTGAAAAAGTTACCCTTAGGCTCAGTGTGAGTTATAAAACAACCCAACTTATCTCCAATGGCTTTGAAAGTATTTTCACCCCAAAAAGCAAGGGGTGGGGGGTGGGGCAGTGTGATCCATACAAGAGAAGTATAAATTTCCATGTTTGGGTTAAAGTCAAGAGTCCAATGGGAAATAAACACTCTATGGAGTCCATGAAGTAGGGACCATATATGAAGATCATGTCCCTATCTTTTTTGTTTTCAAATATAAATATATAAAAACCTTTTCCACAATAAAACAAAGAAACAAGATTTTGTTCAACCCAATTCTTGGAAATCCATTCCAAGATAGTTTTAGGACTAAGACAAAGGCATGTAAACTTACCTACTAAACCTCTCTCCATCAAAATAATAGATTTGTTCTTTCCATAGAGAACCCCAACTCCAGACTAGGGATGGATTCCTCCCTTTGAGCAAATATGTTTTTTCTGAGAAACTTTTTCACCAACTGATTTTGAGCTTTTGACCAAAGAAGAAAAATCTTCCTCATATAAGGAAGGCCCAACCATGGAAAAGAGGCCAACTAATACCACCAACTAGCTCCAATTTGTGTGTGTGGCTAGAGGACTCCCTCGTAGTGGATGAACAATGATGTAAACCAGAAGGCAAATCAATGGTACAACATGTCAGTTCAATGATTTCATGTACTGATCACGACCAACAATAGATCCATAGTTAGATTCATTTATTATTCTTCCTCAAAAGAGTCCAACATGAACAAAACTACTATTAGGGTTGAGGGTTGTAGCTAAGGAAAACCCTAGTTGTAGAGAGATGCGCCTGAGCTTCGCCTCATTTCTTTTCTTCCTCAAAAATCATATATTTTATTACTTCACAATCTTCGTCTTTCATAGTAGAGGTTTTCATTTTCTTTGAGTTACTGCAACCCATAAATTTCGATCTATAAGCAAGTCCTCCATCTTGAGCTTCCATAGCTCAAAGTCATTTCCATTAAACTTCTCCATTTCTAGTCTTGATGTGCTTGTTATTTTCTTGCAACAAGATTTCCTTCTACTCAAGCTCCCACTCAAACAAAGATTAGATAATAAAAAAATCTTATCCCTAACACGTAGGATCTGAGCTAATCAAGCTTTGATGCCAAATGAATGGAACCAAAGGTTCAATCTATGTGTTCCACGCTAATCAATGAGGGAAAAGTGTGCAGAAAATAAAATAAACATTTACAACAAACACATAAGAAAACAAACCATTAAACAACACTTTCCTAAGGAAAACACTTTTGGGACAAAAATTCCACACTCCAAACTAAGAACTAAATGCATCATTTAGCAATAGGTTTCAATACATTAAGAGTTGCACTCTTAACAACAGTAATTAGTAGTTTTCAAATATGTATTCTCTATTTGGAAGCATTCAATGAAAGCTTCAATACACCTTTCTTTCCAATGAATAATAATTCATTCTTTTTACCCTACAAATCTATACATGCAAAAGGAAAATCTCAAGTCTCTCATGTCGCCAATGTGCCCTTCTCTTATATAGTGTAATCATATGCTAAGCTTCCATGCCTTCTTTAAGTGAAAACATTGAGTTTGCATGCATTCATTGAATAAATATGTCAAGTTTACATGCGTAGGCCCACATGCATGAGTCACATGTACCCATGCATGGTGTATGACACACCTTTCCTAACACTCCATTCTCTACAAATACACCAACATTTCCAACCCATTGCAACTTTCACTTATCTCTTCTTTCCTCATTTTTACAACATACCAACTTTAACTCTATCTCTTCTTTCCTCATTTTTACAACACACGATCATGATCATGTCCAATTTGTAGTTGTTTCCATGTCTCTCATGCAAATGCTACTCTCAATGAACCTTAATGTACAAGGCATCATCACTATCACATGGTTAACCATGCTTCACTTACACGTACTTCAAGACATTATTGTTTGTCTTATGCAAGCTCACCACTTATGTTATGATATGTGGATGCAATATCACTGGGTAATAACATCTCAAGCTTCAACTATGCTCACATGTGGAGGGATTGGATGCCATTAGAAGAGGTGGAAAATATTGATGAGTGATATGGACATTGTAGAATCCACAATGACACTTTGGGGAAGGTTGGGGATTACTTCTCCAAAATTCCACATACACTCGTGGATCATCCAATTAGCAACATGATCCATAGTGTGGGATTTTATAGAACCTTTAATCCAAAGTACCGACATCAACACGTCGAGCAAATTTCGATTAGCAATATGATCTATAGTATGGGATTTTATAGAACATTTAGTCCAAAGTAACGACTTCAACATGTCGAATTTTTTTTATTAGCAATGTGATCTATATATGAGATTTTATAGAACCTTTAGTCTAAGGTAGCGACTTCAGCATGTCTAACAAATTTTGATAGGAAGGAAAAGTGATTGTCCATGTGGATGATTGGGAAATCATCTATCCCTACGACGCTCACAATGGTTCTAGAGGGGAGGCAGGTGCAGGGGGTTCTTTTTGGGCCCAGAGGAAATAGAGTCTTTGACTATTAATAGAATTTGGGGATGGAAACAAACAACAAAGCGTAGGCTTATGCCCTGCTTCGAGGGATCCATTTGGAAAAGCAAAGGAAAAATTCAAAATTTGAATGTTGTGGGAGACTCAAAGATGATAATAAGGACAATGATATCGGGCTCCTCACCTCATAACATGAGTCTAAAACTCTTAATAGATAGAATTCGCCTCCTCGCAAGATCCATGCAGACCAATTATTTCCACGTCCTTCGAAGCAATAATGAAGGGGTAGATAAAATGGCTAATAAGGCCATAGGCAAGGCCCTAGGACTCTTGGGGGTTGATGATCAAGAAAGAACATTCCCCTTGCCATGAAAGCATACCCTAGCATGGTTCCCAGGGCCCACGAATTTTGGGGGCGACCCGTGGTTGGACAACACGATGCTTTTACTCCAGCGCGCGGATCTGGACAAGATGGTGAGGTTTATATTGGCAGGTGGTTAATTTTTCTGGTTGTGGGAAGTACCAAAGAGTCATCATGAAGATGAGAGGTGATCCTCATCGCACATGCGCTCTCATGTGCTTCAGGATGGAGGCTTCAAGTGCAACAAATGAGGGGACAAGAAGAAGTGACCGGATGGGGATGGTTAGATCAGTAGGCGTCAACTCAGGACCTTCGCCACCCTACGATAACATTCGGCACGAATTTTATCAGATGAACAAGGTACTATCCAGATCTATTTTTCAATGGTCCTATCAATTTCCCTTGTGCTCAGAATTTCTCAAGGGATGTGGCGACATCATGAAGGATTATGGTGGGAGCCAAATCATGAATTCTTATAAAGTTCAAGACCTCTCGCCTTTGGACTTTGAAAATTTCCGTAGGTGGGTTGAGTGGATTCTTTCCAGCTTTCTTTGGTGGTGTGATTCCCTCTTCTTGGGTGGGACTTTCAACCTAGCCTAGTTGCAAAGTCATCCTTTTGTTGCCCCCCAACACAGTGCAGAACAAGAGTGGCTTTGTTTCCTCTCAGCTAGAGTCTCCTTCCGCTCTTCGGATTCAGGGAGGGATTTTGTTTCCCCTTCAGCATTGTGACATCGTGTAGTTTGTCTTTGACAAAGGAGCATGGATATACTAAGGGGCGCAAATCTGGACAATGTCAATTCGACCTTGAATTCGAGTGCGCTGAGTGTTAGAAGTTAAAAATCAAATTTGGCGCCATCAATTCCACGATTTCCTTTGAGCTTGAAACATTATCTCAGGATTGACTTATCATCGGGTAGCTACAGGATGAAGTTTTTGCTCAACACAGTCAAATTGAGGATCTTCGATTTCTCCTCGAACAGTGCAAGAAAAACCAAGGGCATCCCTCCACCCCTGATAACAATTGGAACGCGTAAAGGTATTTTTCAGAAGCCTCAGTGGGCCCGATTCCTAACCTCAACGAACCTGTTGAAGCACATTGGAAAAACAAGGAATTCAGGTTATCAAGCAAGAACTTGGTAGCTGATTTTCTCTAAAAATGTAGTGGTCGTGTTTTGTTTATCTATATATATTAACAATATTTTTTTGTCGATTGTATACCTCTCAGAAAGTAGTTTAAGTTTTTGTATAGTCCTTAAAAACCTAAACATAATTTTTGTAAAATCTGGACTAGCCTCTAGATATAGAAGTCTCCGGGACCTTATGAAGCCACTGATCTTGACCACACCATTTTAATGAAAATATTCCCCGGTTCTTGTGAAAAAAATAACCAATGCTTCTAGCGAAATGAATTCCTAGTACACTAAACACATGATTATAGTGTAGGCATCACTTAATTAGAAACATGTACAACATATTGATGGGATGTTTTCCTTCCCTACTTTGACTTTTTATTTATTTATGCATGAGACTTGCATGGAAGTCAACCCTGAATGAAATAGACGATGAAGTCGTCCATAGAAATGCAATTTATTATTCAATTGCATAAAAAATAATTCAACGAGACCCAAAGTAAAAATGCGGGCCACCGAATTCTCCAAAATTTCCTTGCCGTGTCTCCTCCTCTATTACCGAGCCCACGATACCAAACACTGACTCCAACTTAGAAGAAGGTTGTAACTAGAGGCCCTGATAATACCTCTCTTTTCTCGTCAAAATATTTGGTCTAGGTCACTAATTGGGTTTCGCCATAAATAACATTCTTGGGTCTAGCACATTAATCGGGTCTCGATCCATTTATATTTTTAATATTTGAACCAGGACACTAATTTGGTCTCGATATTATTTAAAGGGATTGTGATTTTATCAATAAATAGTATTTACATTAAATTAGAATTTATATAATAATAAATAATTATGATTAAAAGTTAGAATTTATCTTGTGAAGAGTTTGAAGTATGGATTAATGTTTTTTTTTTATTATGATTGTGAATGAGAATAATGTTTAATTATTTTAGGCTTTGTTTTTTTAGTCTGAATTGACTATATAAATTTGTAAGAAATTATTATTTTATGTTGTTTAAAATCCATTTTGAATGTAGAAATGGATTCAACACGCTGAAAAATTCCTAAGGTACTATATAGAAATAATCACTCAAATTTGTAGATCTAACAATTTTTCACCACATTTTAGGCAAATATCCTAAAAAAAAATAAAGCATAGAATGTTTAAACTAAGATGGCTTTGTCTAGCAAAAATCCGAGGATATAAATTTACTAGAATTACTATTTTTTGTTATTCAAAATTCATTTCTCAATACAAAAATAGATTCAGCATACTAAAAAATCCTAGAACACTCTCACTCAAATCTACTAAAATAACAATTTCTTAAAAAATATAGATTTTAATATTTTCATACTTATTTACAGCAATTCACCGTCAAGTCACTATTACGATGAAGGTTGATCATAAAATTCACGCCAAACTTTTGTTATATTTTTTTTAAACAGTAAAATGTATTTGTTTATTTGGTAATTGGTTTAGCTATTTCACTTCTTATTCCAGGGGCAGTGGCGATGTACTCATTATTTTCTGACTTATTCCATGCATCCATTTACTCATTTATTTTCTTACTTATTCCGTGTATCCATTAAATCCGGCACGGGTGGCGATGTACTCACTATTTTTTGACTTATTCCATTTACTCATTTTTCTTGACTTATTCCGTGCATCCATTACATACGGGGCGGGTGGTGATGGACTCATTATTTTATGACCTATTCCGTGCATCCATTTACTCGTTTTCTGACGTATATATTGATCGGGCTGCAACCTGTTACAGGTGTCTTGGTATATATTGATCGGGCTGCAACCTGTTACAGAGTCTTTAATGCTGCAACAGCTGTTTTGGTATACACCACCTGCTACAGCATTAAAAACTCTGCAGCAGGCTGCATATTGCTCGCAGTCCGATAGGTAAATATTTATATTCCCCGTACCAAATAATTTAAATATTTATGTCCCAAATACCAAATAATTTAATGTGGGTTTCTATATGCATTATAGAGTTAATAAGTGCATTGTTTTTTTATGCCATTCACAGCGGATCGAGTTAATTTTTTGTGACGCCATTGTCTGCGTTTACTTTCTTTTGTATTTGTTGCTGAGTAATTTTGCTGATGTGACAGGAAGAGATAGTACATATTTTAAATCGCTGCCATCCGCTCTATAAAATAGTACATATTTTAAATCACTGTTATGCGCTCCATTTTGCTTTGGAGGAAGGATCGGTGACATGACAGATAGAAATATTACATATTTTCAATCGCTGCTATCCGCTCCATTTCGCCATAAAGGACGGATCGGTGATATGACAGGCAGAAATAGTACATATTTTAAATCGCTGCTATGCCTCCATTTGACTTTTATTAAAATAAAATATTTTAATAAAGTTTTTGCTATTAAATCAAAGTCGTGAAAAATAAAAATTTGTTTTACAAATTAAAAAATATATTTCTATTTTTGCTAATGTTTTTGATTGGTGATTTGATATTAAATTGATTTTTTTTTAGGTTATGGTTGGTGATTAATATTAAATTAATAGTTTTTATGTAGTTTGCAAATTATTTATGAGATAAAAGTGACGTTGTTTAACTATTTTACTCAATGAATTTTTCCGGAAAACAAAAATCTATTAAAAATTGTTTAAAATCTATTCCTATGGATTATATATAAATAATTACTAAAATCTACCTAGTGTGAATAATGGATTAGATAATGTGATGTTAAAACTTTGGCCACTTGTTGTTTAGATGGTAACGCCCCTCACATTTTCCAATTCAATTTGATAAAGGTTTATATAGAAACGGTTAAATTGTATTATAATGGTGTGGGAGTTAAATTGTACATGAAAAATCTACATAGGAGCTTGAACAAGTTTAAAACATAACTCATAAAATATTTATTTGCCCTCCTTTAAGGTTTTTGGTTAGATGGGCGTAGAGACCTTCGCTCAAGTTTTAAAGGAGACAAAATTTGGGGTTGTTTCGACACTCAAGTTGGAAAAGACACCTTGGCCATGCGAACGTGCCAAGGGGCTTGCCCAAGTATGAAGTGACCAAGAGATTGGGGGGTGTTGGCATAAGGGACGTACCAAGGTTGGATGCCCCGGTCCCAAGGGGCACGACAGTTGACTAACGCATTGGTTCGTTTGGGCAACCGGGTCGGCAAACGGGCACAATGATTCGTTTTGGCGATCAGGTCCACAAAGGGGCATGACAATTTGTTTGAACATGGGTTCATGAAGGGGCACACACCCCCAAAGCACGCGACGATTTGCGATGGTGACCTTTGGAGTCCCTATAAGAGAACAAGGGCACACAACCAAGGAAGGTAGATTTGAAGACAAGGAGAGTAAGAGGAGCTTTGCAATTCTGAGGTAGACGAAGACGGCGAGCTTCCTCAAGGAGCCAAGTCGTTCCACATGGGAGGAGGATTCGGTGGACAGAGTTGGGCGAACTTCTTTTGGGCTGATTTTGGTGAAGTTTGGAGATGTAGGTCTATTCAAAGCATGTGTGAGACATAACCAAAATTTGTGAAGTCTGCAAAAATGAAGAGACAACAAGTCTGTGGTTGGGGGCATGCCTGAGGTGCACTGCAGGAGGTTGCAGAGACACTTGCGATAAAGAGTATTTATGTGATGGATCTATTTATGAGTGACTTGGTGAGGCGAGGCGAGTCATTTGACTCTGTCGAAATTGTAAATTGAGTCGGTAGTGCTCATATTGTAAATGTTTCACAATAACAAAGACTTAGCCAGATGTTAGGCACAGTTTGTGCTGCCTACACTATATCTATGTTTCTTTTGTATGTTTCGCAAGTGTTCTCATGTTCATGGATGTATGCTTTAAAATGATTAAGTGTCAAAGTTGTTAACAATAGTATAACTATACAAGAGTTGCACTAGAGTAGGAGTGTGACTCGCGGGTAGCCTAGAATGGAGTATGGGTATGTTCCAAGTGAAGAGGCGTAGTTTGGACGAAGTAACCTTGGTGTTTCCAAACAACCAAGTGAGAAATGTCGCGGTGTCGCATGCCCTCAAAAGGTGCACGATTACAAGATTCAGCTAGGCACACTGTGGGGACGTGACAAATGGTATCAGAGTCGATTCGTTGCATATTTTGGAGAAGGGTTGGGGAGCTCTTAACCACTATCTCAACGATAGATGGTATCAGAGCTTGAAGCACGCTCTACTACTGCAATGCTGACAGTGGATAGGGCGCAGCATGAAGGAAATTCGTTGCGAAGACGGTTTAGTGGTAATGTTCGTAGACTTGGTGAACGATTTGATGCAACAAGCTTGTTCATCGCAGACTTTGCATCAGACTTACGACAAAGATTTGGTTGAAGGTACGATGGAAGGTTGGTCTGTGTTCACACCTTGTGTGGACCAAGAGCAGAGATTGTGCTAAGACAAAGCACTTGGACATGGTGGGTGATCACAGAACTTGTCACATACTTGATGGTAGAGACAATTTGGGTACAAAATTGGTTGGTTTGATGTGTGACAGAAGTCAATTCCAGCCTTGTTGTGCACACCTTGGAGAGACCAAACACATAGTTCATTGGGTGAATTGTGCACTTGGGCAAGGCAGTTGAACGCAGGATTGTTGCATGACTTGTCACAGATATAACCGCAGAAGTGATCATAGAAGTGATTGCGAAGAAGAGAAGTTCGGGGTTGTAACAAGGTGAAGCAATTGGGTGTGTTGGAAGACATAGGGTGACCTAGAGAAGCTTCGCAACATGCAGTTAGTTGGGCATGTTTCCATCATGATGTCTTTGTGTTGTGCATAACCAAGAACATTAGTTGAGTTAAGCTTGGTTGTTGAACGAACGGGTCGATCACAACCTTCAAACGAGGTGACTCTTCACATAGTTACAATAGTCTGTTAGTAGTAGTATGACTTGACAATTGGGCAGTGGATGCATGGCGCATTGAAGCGGAAGCAATCAAGGTGCGAAAATGGAAAGACATTGGAGACGAGTTCAGTTGGTTGCATGGGAATTTTGGGACTTAGTCAAAATTTTGAAGTGAACGAATGGACTCAACTCCGTGTCACAATGAAGGTCATGCAATCTTGTGGAGCTGCACACAACAGTTGAGGAGAGTTCATGCAAAGAGTTAGTTGGTTGGGCAAGCGAAGGTCCAAGACAACATACTTAGAACATGGTTGCAGTGAATAATGTCATTGGAAAGTTATGGTTGGTTTGAGTTCTTGCATTTCTTAACTGTTGCAGTGAGTTCTTTGGAGGGAAGTCAGATAACTTGGTGGTTCAAGTGCATTCCATTTTTGTTGTGAAAATCAGTAAACTTGAGGGTGACTCAAGTGGTGCATATTCGAAGAAGTCTTGTAGCAGTTTGGAATGCCTTGGTTGGGTGAATGTGAAAAGATCTTGGGAAACCTACTTGGACGAGTCCTATGGGGGATTTAGGTAGATTTCGATGCAGTCGTGGAGGTGGCTTCAAAAAGCTGTCAATCTCTTTGGTGACGTGCATTGGATAGGTCACTGAGTTGAAGTGGGTAGTGAAGTTTGTACGTGTCGAGTTTGAGAGGATGGGTGAGGCGCCTTGGTGTTTGGTGCCTTATCTAGATTCCTTGGGTCATGTGATGGCTTGATAGTGCTAGAGTTTGAACACTTGCAACACGTGCAAGGAAATTTCGTTCCAATGGACAAATGGAGTCGGTAAAGGACTCGACCAAGAATTGTTTCCAATCAACCTGAATGGGAAAAATGCAAACCAAGTGACTTGGGTGGTGTTTGCTTGCCTTAGGTATGGGACATCGAATGAGGTAGAGTGCACCTTGGTGACTTGTAGACAATTGTGTGATGACTGAAGAGATTCATAAGGTATCATTAGTTGAGGTTGACAAAATATTGGTGTGAATGTGCATAAGGCATGGAAGTTCTTTGAGGTGACTAATTCTACTTGGAGCACTTTGGACGGTTCATTGGGACATTTGAGGAGTGAAGGCATGTTGGCCACACTCATCATAGATGTTAAGTTGTGTTGGGGTGACTTGATGGAAGGAGGCAAGTTAACGAATTTCCTTCATTTAGAGGATTGTGAAGACAGGTAGATTGCAACATGGAGAGATTACTTGGACATGCGTGCTTCTCTTGTGTTGGGAAGCATGGTTGAGGGTGAAGCCTAACCATTCCAAGGCATAGAGAGGTAGACGTAGCAACATGGACAGGTGATGAAGTAATGAGGCAAAGTCAATCTGAATGTGTAGTTCTTGGTGAAAATATTGGCTAATTTTGCTATGAGGTGGACAGTGGAGTCAAGTTTCCATAAAAGACTTTGTTTTAGGGTGACTTCATAGTGCAACAAGGTGAGGGGCGAACTTGCCTTGGTCTTGGGCGAAGTGACCATTTTGTGCATGAGGGTGTGCGTGATCAAGAATCCTGACAGTTGGACTGGCCATTCAACTAGTTCATGACTTGGGTGAGAACAACAACATGACAAGGGGGTTAAGAGTACGAATGGGCTAGTAGGTTCGAAGTGCAACACTTAAACATTATGGAGTATTCTCCTTGATAAATATTCAATGAATGATGGAAGTAGTAGTGAGGTAAGGATGTACACTTTCCTTAGTCTTTGGAGTTAGACAAAGTGACGAAGATGTGATAAAAAGGAATAATTTCAGGCATGGGGAGGCACATCTCAAGACTTGGATGCGACATGTCGATTGATCACTTGAATAGTACAGAACTTGAGATGCGCAAAGTGTGAAGACATGGCAGTGTTGGTTGAAGTATGGGCACAACAAGAAGTTCACAGTAGTTCAACACTTAGGTGAAATTTTGAAGTGACGTGTGCAACAATCAGTTGTAGCAGGCAATGACAACAACACTGAAACTGAACAACAACAAGGCAGCAAAATTGCAGCGAGATAATGCAGTAGAGTTGGGTGACTTTCATCCTTGGAGTTGGATGAATCAACCTTATTAACTCAGGTAACATATTGTGCACAGTATAGTTTGGTTTGTGGAAACTTGGGGTTTCCACTTCGCAAGGAAACTTTAGAGTTCCACTTTAACATAATTTAAGGTTTTTAGTTGGCACAAAACTTGGGTTTCCAGTAGAATTAGTTGCAAGGGAGGCATGAGTTTGGGCGGAGACTCAGAGATCGCATGTTTTTTGGATGTTGTCGAGGACGAAAATGACTTGACGTGGGGAAGGATAAAAGGTCTTCGACGATATGGGCGTGGAAACCTTCTCCCAAGTTCTCAAGGAGACGAAACTTGGGGTTGCTCCGACACCCAAGTTGGTCAAGTGGACACCTTGGGCATGCGAACGCGCCAAGGGGATTTCCCAAGTATGAAGAGACCAAAAGATTGGAGCACACCAAGGTTGGGCATGTTAGTCCCAAGGGATACGAAGATTGATGATTGCATGGGTTCGTTTGGGAGACTAGGTTCGTGAAGGGGCACGATGATTCATTTGGGCTATCAGGTTCATGAAGGGGCACGACGACTCATTTGGACATGGGTTCATGAAGGAGCACGACACTCACAAAAGACGTAATGGTTCGTGATGGAGACCTTTGGAGTCCCTATAAGAGAACAAGGGCGCACAACCAAGGAAAGTAGATTTGAAGACAAGGACAGCAAGAAGAGCTCTGCAGTTCTAAGGCAGACGAAGAGGGAAAGCTCCCTCAAGGAGCTAAGTTGCTCCACATGGGAGGACTTATGCTACCTTGAGGAGGATTAAGTGGACAAAGTTGGGAGAGCTTCTTTTGAGATGATTTTGGTGAAGTTTGGAAACACAAGTTTGTTGGAGGCATGTGTGATACATAACCGAAATCTATGAAGTCCATGGAAATGAAGAGACAACAAGTTTGCGGTTGGGGGCATGTTTGAGGTGCACCGCAGAAGGTTGCAGAGATGGTTGCGACATAAAGTCTTGGTGTGACAGATTTGTTTATGAGTTTCTTGGAGAGGTAAGGCGAGTCGTTTGACTTTGCAGAAGTTGTAAACTGAGCTGGTAGTGCTCACATTGTAACTGTTTCACAATAAAAAAGACTTAGCCAGGTGTTAGGCACAATTTGTGCCACCCATAATATATCTATGTTTCTCTTGTCTGTTTCATAATTGTTCTCATGTTCATGTATGTATGCTTAAAAATGAGTAAGTGTTAAATCTTTTAACAATTGTATAAGTATACCCTGGATGGGGTGCCACGTAGCGCAGCCAGGCCACGCAGTTTGGAGCTAGGCTGGGCCTTAAATACAGGCCACCGGCTCCCATCCCCTCACCATTAAGATGGGAGCAAGCCCGAGAAGCTAGGCCCATGGGATGATCCCTCTCACGTGAGTGAAGAGGACGGATGCACAGGGCACTAGGAGGATAGCCTTAATGGTCGATCCTGTCATGATCACCCTCATGTTTATCAGTGGTTTTGGCCAAGAGAAAATTCATTTCGAGTTCGAGCAGTCGAAGGCAGACATCTTTGAGCGCTGGTGCAGAGGTAGCAACCTCGTTGATGTTTTGGTCATTGTTTTTCTCATGCACATGCCAAGGGAAAGAGGCAAGCCTCGCAAAGGTGCAACCTGGTATGCTCTCGATGCTCCACAAAAGAGACAACAAAGATTTGATAGAGCGACGTCCATGGCTCGGATGCAGCAAGTCCACAAAGCCAGGAAGCCCAGGACGCCTCCCATGGCCTATGTGGAGGATATTTTTTCGGAAGAACCATTCAGGCTCCTTCGGAATATCTCCTCTTTACAGTTCCCAACAATTGGAATCCACCAACCTGCTTTCCGGGGGAGGCTGAGCGAAAGGCCACAGGGACACCGCATAGCTTCCATAGAAAGGATGACCAAACATAGGAACCCACTACTTTCTATGTAGAAGAAGAAATCACGGAAGTTGTGGATGCGACGGTGACTTCAAACGCAGGGGAATTCTCCATGGATGCAGACCACCAAAACGCTCAAAGAGGACCACAAGGAAGGCACGTGACAAGAGAGGAGGAGGCCATCAAACCAGGAGAAGCACTGTCGAATGATAGCTGGGTGAGGGAGGGTGGCATGGATCCTATGCCACGTCCCCTGATCCGGATTTATGTAGGAACACAATGAAATACCGAAATACACATAAACACAGAGATGCAGCGGAAATAAGACTTCATTTCATTAGTAACAAATGACTGAAATATGCTTACAAACTAAACACAGATGCAAATGAAATAAGACTTCATTTCCATTATGTAACAAATGACTCCAAATATGCTTACAAACAGCATCGAAAATAACCAGCTAAAGGGCCGTAGCTTATCTCTCGAGAAGAGATGGCCGCCACTGCATCCACAGAGAATATGATTACAATGAGGCTCAAGGCCCTTTACAATAAATCGGAATGCCAAAAGTCCTGACATCCAAAAACCTAACCCCTCGAGATGAAGCGCCAAAAGTCAAAAGTCATGTGGACTCTGCTTGGGTAAGTTGGCATCAACTTCCCGGTCAGAATCTTTGCATAATGATCTCCGCTTTTTAGGCATACATGATAGCCATTGGAAAGATATATACGAGGCATACAATTCTCGAGACAAAATAGCATCATTAGAAACTATTTTGCAACAGCAACATACCCAAAAACATCGAAGCTAGGGTCTCAAATGGCCCCTGGGGTTCGTGACCAAAACTACTAAAAATAGTAAATCGCGAAAATTGCCAGAAAATTGAAAGAAGTTAATGGTGGGGGTCCAAGTGGAATAGGTGGGTGGCCACCAATATCCACCTCGATCATTCCTCTTTAGGAAGCAATGGTCCCCATTGCGCTGAGTTCCTCCATGAGATCAGGAAAATTCTGCTGAACTTGGTCCCCGTGAGCCATTTTCCTTGGTGAATGAGTTGGCCTGCTTGACAACTCGATATAGTATCCTTTGTTTTCGGGTGCTTTTGATATGTGTATCCATGATCTGACCAGTTCTGGCTTGTTCCATGCAGCCTAGATTTAACTCAAGCAGGAGTTGTTCTGCCATGTCGATGTGTCTAGTAGAGGTGGAGTAGGGCCTATACGGTCCACATTGAACACTGGTGCAGACTGCTGAATGGTGGAATGCCGAGCTCAAAGGCATTTTCCCTACAGCCTTGGTGAGGTGTACCATCTACATCGGCTTCTTAAGCCATGGTGGGGTCCGGGCTGAGGGCCTTGCAAATGCAACCACACTTTGTCACTCACTTGGAAGTTATTGTGTGGCACCCGATGTTGATCATGTCGTTGTTTGTACTTTAGCATTGGCTCTATCTAAGATGTCATGAACTTGTTGGCAGATGTGTTGAATGTGCTCAATGAATTTGTTTTGCTTATCCGCCTTTAATCGACATGAGTTGAATCTTCCTAAGTAGCCACAATGGCATGGCTATGTCAATGGGACATATAGTGGTCGGGAATCCCCAAGCCACCTGGAAGGGGTTGTGGCTATTTGAGCTATGGAGAGACCGGTTATAGTTGTGTTGTACATAAAGGCCCCTCATCCCATGTGCGGGATGCTTTGAATTGTACATGCATAATATATGCATGATCATCTTATTGATGACCTTTTTTTGGTCATTGGTTTTGGGGTGGAAAGTCATGGACTTGGTGAGCTTGTGTCCAACATCGACCAGAGACTCGACCAAAATGTACCTGAGGAACCTACTATCCCGCATTGAGATGATGGACTGTGGGATCCTAAAGTGTACCCACTCGCTCAAAGAAGAGTTTAGCAGTTGGCTTATGTTGTGATATTTTTCTTGCAGGCCATCATAATGGCTATCTTCGAGAATCCGACGACGACCACAAAAACATATTCATTGCCATGCTTAGTAGATGGAAGGTCAACATGTAATCCATAGAGATGGATTCCTACATCGATCGTGGGTAGGAAGTTTGAGTATAGAGGCCTCTGCTTCTTGATGGCCTGGCTTACAATGGCTTTTAAAGCAAAGATGTGACTTGATGTACTTCCCGACATCTTGGTCGGCTAGTCCACTAATAGAAACATTTCGGCAAGATCACACGGTTTTCTCGGACTCCCCGAATGCCCAGCCGATTGATCAGAAAAGGCTTCCCAAATCATTTTGGCACGCTTGATTGAAAGAACACAAAGGTGTCCCAAGAGACAAAGCAGGGCATCCTAGAGGTGAAAAATTTCAAACTTGCTTACCCTCCAAGAGTGTATTGTATGTGTGGCCGTGACTCCTCGATCACTGTGCAGAGAAGAGGCTAATCGAAGTCTCGCGGCTCCACAAGAGCTGAGCACGCTGGTTAGCTTCACGATGGTGGCCGACCGAGGCGGCTCAGAACATTATTGGCTTTTGTACTTTATATACGTTCAAAATGAAACCTGCTATGCGTATGTGGACCATTCTCATGCATGCATCGCTCTCAACTCCCCTTGTGCTCTTGTAAGGAACTGCTGTGGGTTGGTGGTCCGTGGATGACCGCTTCTTCCTCTAAATAATACCTACTGCCGACAAGCCCCGCGACAATGGAATACATTTCTTTGTCATAAGTGGGATACTTCCCATCATGTCTGGGAAAGTGTCTCACCGCGGATATACAATCGATGCCCATGCTGAGTAAGGATCACTCCCAATAGCATAGTCGAGGCATCCGCCCCTGACCAAATGGTTGCTGTGTCCGGTAATGAGCACTGGTGCGTAGCAGAGATGATGTTTGAACTCCTAACGCCTTCCGCTGAGATCTCGCACTGCAAAATAATTTGCTTTAGCCTCCCTTGGTTACTTGACTCATGGCCAAGTGATATGAGAGAGAATCCTACCACAAAACCCTGCGGGTAGAAATTGGCAAGACCTTAAAAAAGTCAGGATTCGCTAGGGTGTATCATCGCCAGTCTTAATGACTTGGATCTTTGTCGGATCCACATGCACCCCCCACTAATCAATAATGTATCCCAGACATCGAACCCTGCTATGCAAAAGTGCATTTCTCCAAATTGGCACACAACTTGCGTCACGTTGTTTGGAGGACCGCCGGATATGGTGGAGGTGTTCTTCCCAAGTCCGGTCAAGATCAATGTCATCCAAGTACACCACTACAAATGAGTTGGTGAATGGGTCACAGATGTCGCCCATTAGCCTCATGAAGGTTGCAGGGCATTCACAACCCAAAGGGGCATGACCAACCATTCAAAGTTATCTTTGGATTTGAATAGTCTTCCCACACATCGGATGGTTTGATTGGTACCTCGTGATACCTAGACTTCAAGTCGATCTGTTGAAACATTTTGCCCTTGAGTTGGTCCAGAAGGTCAATCCATGGGATCAAAGTTCCATTCAACAGCGATCTTAATTCGCCGTCTCATAGTCAATGCAGAGTCTCCAAGTTCCATCCTTCTTTTCCGCACTAACATGATCGGGTTCTACGTATGCATGAACTTCGCCAATGCGGACCTTTTCTTCGCAACAACTCGACCGCCTTTGATTTCATTATTCTCCGTGACCGAAATGTAGATGGGTCCATTGGGCAGCGGTGCACCTGGGGTCAAATCAATGGGGTTCTTTATTTGGCAGTGTAGAGGTACCCCTGTTGGGGAGGTGAATATGTCCTCGTGCTCCTCCACGATCTTATCCATCCGTTGTTTTCAGGTAGTGGGCCTTGTCCGGGAGGTCATGTAGCCACAAGCCTTCCACTTTCCCTGATGGTGGATCATTAGGAAAACAAACTTCCTAGTTTGGGAAATGAGCTTATCGGCATTGTTTTGCCGCAACCAAAGAGATGGTGGTAGGGCGTGCGCATTCCGTATCCTCGCATGTTCTTACGTCTAAAGTGATAATAACAACACGAGGTTTGGACTCATAATAGCATGTCTCTTCCACAAGCACGGTTGGCCTAATAATACATCAAACATCAAGAGGAGCAATGTCACATACCGCTCCTCGTCATCCGAAGGGTTTGATGTTATAGGAAAGGCCGACATTTACGACCGACGCGAGGTCCTGCCTGGTGCAAATCCACCATGGGTGTGTATGGTTGTGGTGTGTTGTGGTCGGCAAGCCCAACCGCTTTAACGACCTCTACCGAGATGAGGTTCTTCCTCGCCCCACCGCCGACAATGAACCGCAATGTGGAACTCCTTTACCCACATCTTGAATTGAAGAGACGGCCCGCCTCCTCCGGATCTTTTGGTTCCTCCTTCTATATCTTCACAGTGGAAATAGTGGCATTGGGATCCACATAGATAAAATGCTTCCCTTTGGCATTCCCCTTCTCAGGTTCTGATTCTGAGTCGGAGCATGCATCCGATTCTTAAGCCTTCAACTCGGCTACTGGATCAAGCAATTCGACACTACTTGTGTTGTGAGTGGAGCTCTATGGAACTCACACCACTTCCTAATGTCCTTTTGGCTTCGCGGTGCCGTTTCTTGCTTGTATTTCATTGGGTTGTCCCGGGCTACCCCGTACTTTTGGTTTGGTCTCGTTTCGGCGATTTGGGGAGTAATTTTCCTGTTTCTGATTTGCAAACCTAAAGCCCGCCTCTTCTATTTTCTGAACTGGCTCAATCTGGTAGCATATCGTATGCCATTAATTAAGTGAGGTGAGATGTCGAGGAACTCCATTTATGTTTGGATGTATCTATGAAGAAAATTGTGTTAATTTAACACCAAATGTTTCTCAATTTTTGATACCCAACTTTGCGCGAGGGTATGAAACAAATCTATTTCATCTCATGCAATATCTTGTCCTTTGTCGCCACAATGTAAATCCATTGTACGTATTTGTCCTAGCCCTCACGATAATATTGTTCCTGATGGCGCTCGAAGGAATTAGGCGGGTGCGGCCGGTGAACAAAGAGGGTTCTCCCTTGTCCTCTTGCTCCGAGTAGGTTTATCACCAGTCCTTGACATTGGGGGGCGGCTTTGAGGAGTGTTAAAATAATCTTTTCTCGGTCGGTAAAGTCATGAACCGAGAAATATCCTTCTAACATATTCAACCACTCTATCTACGGCATCCGCATCTATTTGGCCATCAAATATGGGAATGTCAAAGTTTATTTGTACCTTAAAAGGAGTGGCACCTCCAGAGTACTGGATGTTGATGCACCACAAATCGAACTATGAAGACCGCAAAGTTGTCCATCATCGCCTTTGTTTCTTTGAGGGCCTCTCGCAAAATTTTTGATAGGATCTCCTGCTCCTCATCTTTCTTTCTTCCCCCATGGGCGCCATCGGGGTTTGCAAGGTCAATGATCTTGCAAAGGTTCTCAACTGCATCGGTTCCCCAACCTCTTATAAGTACTCGATCTCAAGTAGACATGCAAGGAAGGATCGAATGAGTTGCATCATGGATACCACTGATCCAGATTTATGTAGGAACACAAATGAAATACCTAAATACACATAAACACGCAGATGCAAATGAAATTAAGACTTCATTAATAACAATTGACTAAAATATGCTTACAAACATAATGGAAATAAACTAGCTAGGTGTCAGCAGCTTATCTCCAGAAGAGATGTACGCCATCGACTGCGGAGAAGATGATTACAATGAGTGGCCTCAAGGCCCTTTTACAATAACCGGGAATGCCAAAATCTTAGACATCCAAAAACTCTAACTCGAGATGAAGCGCCAAAAGTCATGTGGGCCCTCATTAGGGCCCCGTTTGGGTAAGTTGGTGCATCAACTTCCCGGGGTCGTAACTTTTGCATACGATCTCTGTTTTAGGCATATTATAGCTCGTTGGAAAGATCTATCCAAGGCCTACAATGCTAGAGAAAAAATAGCATTGTTAGATGTTATTTTGCAACAACAACATACCCAAAAAAACATCGTTTAGGGCCTCAAAATGGCCCCGGAAGTTGAGGTCCCGAAAAAACTGCTAAAAATAGTAAACTGTGCGAAAGCTGAAAAACTGAAAGAAGCAATGGTGGGGGTCCAAGTGGAATAGGTGGGTGGCCACCAATATCCACCTAGATCATCCCCTCTCCATCATGCAGGAAGCATGGCGTGTCCAACCACCATTCTTCCACCCGGAACACCTGGAGTTGATATTTGAAATGAGAAGCCTGGTGGAAGACCAAATCTACCGTGCCATCCAAATCAACCAACGCATAGACATGTTGTGTGATGCCTACTCCAACACGCCACCAGGACGATGGTGCCCAACGTGTGCACAACCCTTCACGCTGCCAGCCAGAGCGGGAAAGTAGGGAGGAGATGTTGAAACCACAGGGTAATTGTTACAGTTAATGTTTCTGGTTAAAAGTTTTGTTTTGATTAGAACTAGGGCTCTAGCATTGCCAAGGTTTCACTATGTTGTAAGTAGGAAGCTAAGGGAATATTTTCAAACTAATGGCTGCCATATGTCTTGGTTTCCTTCGGGCAGGATAGATGACAACCCGTTTTTTGATACAAGATGCATAGGAGGCCAATTATCCTAGTTTTTGTTTTTCCGGCGGGATAGTTGGAAGTCCAGATGTATTTGTAAGCCTGAAAAGTTAATACAATAGGATCCTCACCTTTTTACTTAAAAAAAAACAATTGTATAAGTATACAAAATTTGCACTAGAGTAGGAGTGTGACTCATCGATAGCCTTGAATGGAGCACAGGTATGCTCTAGGTGAAGAGATGTAGTCTAGATGAAGTAACCTTGGCATTGCCAAGTAGCCAAATGAGAAACATCGCAGTGCCACATGCCCTCAAGAGGTGCATGATTGCAATATTCGGTTAGGCACACTATGGGGACATGACAACTGGTATCAAAGCCGATTCGTTGCATATTTTGGAGATGGGTTGGGGATATCTTCACCACTATATCGATGATAGATGCTATCAGATATTGAAGTACACTCTACTACAACAATGGTGACATTATATAGGGCGCATCATGAAGGCAATTCATTGCGAAGACAATTCAGTGGGAACGTTCACAGACTTGGTGAACAACTCGATGCAACAAACTTGTTCATTGTAGATTTTACATCATACTTACAACAAAGGTTCGATTGATGGTGCAATGGAAGGTTGGTTTGGGCGCACACCTTGTTTAGACCAAGAGAAGAGTTTGTGGTGAGACAAAGCACTTGGACATGGTGGCTGATCACAAAACTCATCGCTGAACTTGTCACAGACTTGATGGTAGAGAAAATTTTGGTACAAAATTGGTTGGTTTGATGTGTGACGAAAGTCAGTGCCAGACCTGTTGTGCACACCTTGGAGAGACCAAGCGCAGAGTTCATTGGGTTAACCATGCACTTGGGAAAGGCAGTTGAATGCATGATTGTTGCACGAATTGTCACAGATATAACCACATAAATAATCGTAGAAGTGAACACAGAGGGTGATCACATAAGTGATTGAGAAGGAGAGTAGTTTGGGGTTGCAACAAAGTGAAGCACTTGGGTGTGTTGGATGACCTAGGGTGACCTAGAGCAACTTCGCAACATGCAATTGGTTGGGCACATTTCCATTTTGATGTCTTCATGACGTGCATCACCGAGAATAATATTTGAGTTGAGTTGGGTTGTTGAATGAGAAGGTTCATCACAACCATCGCATGAGGTGACTCTTCGTAGAGTTACAATAGTTAGTTAGTAGCACTATGACTTGACAATCAAGTGGTGGATGCATGGTGCCTTACAGCTGAAACAATCAAGGTGCGGAGATGGCAAGGCATTGGAGAAGAGTTCAACTGATTGCATGGAAATTTTGGGACTTAGATTTTTGAAGTGAATGAATGGAATTAGCCTTGTGTCACAGCGAAGGTCTTCCAGGATTATGGAGCTGTAGATGGTGGTTGAGGAGAGTTCATGCGAAGAGTTGATTTCTTGGGAAAGCAAAGGTACACAACAATAGAATTACATCATGGTTGCAACGAACGATGCCATTGGAAAGGTATGTTGGCCTGAGTTCTTACATTTCCTAAGTGTTGCAGTGAGTTCTTTGAAGGGAAGTTAGATGAATTGGTGGTTCAAGTGCATTTTGTTTCCGCGGTGGAAACCAACGGACTTGAGGGTGACTCAAGTGGTGCATATTTGAAGAAGTCTTGTAGCAATTTGGAGTGCCTTGATTGGGTGAATGTGCCGAGAGCTTCGCTGACCTACTTGGACAAGTCTTGTGGGGGATTTAGGAAGATTTGGATGCAACTGTGGAGGTAGCTTGAGGAATATTCCTAACTCTTTGATGAGGTGTGTTGGATAGGTCATTGCGGTGAAGTGGGCATTGAAGACTGTATGTGCCAAATTTGAGAGGATGGGTGATGTGCCAAGATGTTTGGTGCCTTAGCCAAATTCATTGGGTCATGCGATGGCTTGATAGTCACGTTGACATTGCCATAGTTTGAATGCTTGTAGCATGTGCAAGGCAATTTCATTCCAACGGATGGATGGAGTCAATAAAGGAGTCGACCAAGAATTGTTGGCAGTTAACCTGGATGGGAAAAACACAGACCAAGTGACTTGGGTGGTGTTTGCTCGCCTTTGGTATGGGACATTGGATGAGGCAGAGTGCACCTGGTGACTTGCAGATGATTGTGAGATGACTCAGATATTTAGAGGGGATCATTGGTTGAGGTTGGCAGAGTATTGGTGTGACCGTGCCTAAGGCATGGAAGTTATTTGAGGTGAATCATTGTACTTGGAGAACTTTGGACTGTTCGTTGGGACATTTGATGAGTGTAGGCACATTGGTCACACTCATTGCAAATTTTGAGTTGCATTGGGGTGACTTGACAGAAGGAGGCGAGTTGAGGACTTGCCTTCATTTGGAGTATTTTGTGGACATGTAGATTGCAACATGAAGATATTACTTGGACATGCACGCTTTTCTTACATTAGGCAACATGGTTAAGGGTGAAGCCTAACCATTATAAGGCATAGAGGGGTAGATGTAGCAGCATGGACATGTGATGAAGTAATGGGGCAAAGGAATTAAGGATGTGTAGTTCTTGGTGTAAAGATTGGCTAATTGTGTTATGAGGAGAACAATGGATTTCATGGGAGGCAAGAGTTTGGGTGGAGACATGGATATTGTAGGTTTTTTGGATGTTGTCGGGGATGAAAACGAATTGACGTGGGGAAGGATGTAAGTTCTTTGGCTAGATAGTCATGTAGACCTTCACCCAAGTCCTCAAGTAGATAGAACTTGGGGTTACTCCTACACCCAATTTAGGAAAGTGGACGCCTTGGGCATGCGAACAGGCCAAGGGGATTTCCCAAGTATGAAGCAACCAAGAGATTGGGCGCACCGACATGAGGGGCTCACTAAGGTTGATGATCACATGGGTTCATTTGGGCAACCAGGGTCAGGAAGGTGCGTGATGATTTGTTTGGGTGACCAAGTCCACAAAGGGGTGTGACAATTCATTTGGACATGGGTTCATGAAGGGGCACGACACCCCCAAAGGACACGACAATTCATGATGGTCACCTTTGGAGACCCTATAAGAGAACAAGTGGGCACAACCAATGAAGGAATATTTTAAGTGTTATCCCCGATATCTAGGGATAACTAGGAGATCATGTCTCGAGGCCCACATGATCCCAGACATGGAGTACGAGAGAAGATCGACTTGAGCATGGCCCTTGAGGGCCCACCTTTTCTTCTTCTCAGCCAGACTTGTCCTGTCAGCAGTACCAGCC
>SNQJ01S0003577.1:157138-173079 GCA_010110895.2 Picea sitchensis
TGACTATCTCATTTGGGCAGCAATCTGTGAAAGGGAACTTCTTTGACTTGGTCCATTACCCTTCAGCCTTTCATTAACCCAGATTGCATTAGGGACGTCTCCCTTGAACTAGCCCTCCTAAATAGAAAGAGCCCCCCATCGAGGTGATAGTGGGTGGGGAAGCTCCTGTTACGCCGGTTTCAAGCCCTGACTCAAGCTCTTTAGACCTTCCTACAAACCGTGCGATAACATGAAGAAAATGAGAGAAAGAAGAGCTTTGCGATTATGAGGCAGACGAAGAGGGTGAGCTCCCTCAAAGAGCCAAGTCACTCCACATGGGAGGAATTGTGCTACCTTGAGGAGGATTCAATGGACAGATTTGGGAGAGCTTCTTTTGGGATGATTTTGGTGAAGTTTGGAAACACAGGTCTATTGGAAGCATGTGTGAGAAAAAACCAAAATCTGTGAACTCTGAGGAAATGAAGTGACAAAAAGTCTACAGTTGGGGGCACATCTAAGGTGCATAGTAGGAGGTTGTGGAGATGGTTGCGACAGAGAGTCTTGGTGTGATGAATTTGTTTATGAGTGTCTTGGTGAGGTGAGGCAAGTCGCTTGACTATGTTGAAGTTGTAAATTGAGCCGATAGGGCTCATATTGTCATTGTTTCACAATAACAAAGAATTAGTCGGGTGTTAGGCACGATTTGTGTTTCTCGCAATATATCTATGTTTCTCTTATCTGTTTCGCAAGTGTTCTCATGTTCATGGATGTATGCTTAAAAATGAATAAGTGTTAAAGATGTTAACAATTGTCTAAGTATACAAGAGTTTCACCAGAGTAGGAGTGTGACTCGTTGATAGCCTAGAATAGAGTATGGGTATGTTCTAGGTGAAGAGGCGTAGTCTGGATGAAGTAACCTTGGTGTTGCCAAGAATCCAAGTGAGAAATGTCACGGTTCCACATGCCCTCAAGAGTTGCAAGATTGCAAGATTCGGCTAGGCACACTGTGGGGATGTGATAGGTGGTATCAGAGTCGTTTCGTTGCATATTTTGGAGAAGGGTGGGGGAGATCTTCACCACTATCTCAACGATATATAATATCATATCTTGAATCATTCTCTACTACTATAGTGGTGATGGTGGATAGGGCACAATTTGAAGGCAATTTGTTGCGAAGACAATTCAGTGGGAACATTTGCAGACTTGATGAACGATTTAGTGCAACGAACTTGTTCATCGCAAACTTTGCATCAAAATTACGACAAAGGTTTGGTTGATGGTGTGATGGAAGGTTGGTCTAGGCACAGATCTTGTGTGGACCAAGAGCCAAGTTTGTGGTGAGACGAAGCACTTGGACATGGTGGGTGATCACAGAACTTGTCGCAGACTTGATGGCAGAGATGGTTTGGGTACAAAATTGATTGGTTTTATGTGTGACCGAAGTGAGTGCTAGACATGTTGTGCACACCTTGGAGAGACCAGATGTAAAGTTCATTGGGTCAACCGTGCACTTCAAAAAGTTAATTGAACGCATTATTGTATAAGTAGATCTTAGAAGTGATTACAAAGGAGAGCAGTTCGGGGTTGCAGCAAGGTGAAGCACTAGGGTGTGTTGGACGACTTGGGGAAACTTAGAGAATCTTTGTAGCATGTAGTTAGTTGGGAACATTTCCATCATGATGTCTTCATGTCGTGCATCACTGAGAAAAAAATTTGATTTGAGCTTGGTTGTCAAATAAATGGGTCGATCACAACCTTCACATGAGGTGAATATTCACAAAGTTACAATGTTCAGTTAGTAGCAATAAGACTTGATAGTTGGGCGGCGGATGCATGGTTCCTTGAAGCAGAAGCAGTGAAGGTGTAGAGATGGAAAGACATTGGAGACAAGTTTGGTCAGTTGTATGCAAAGTTTGGGACTTAGAAGGTTTTTTGAAGTGACTAAATGGACTCATCCTTGTGTTGTAACGAAGGTATTGCAGGCTTGTGGATCTGTAAATGGTGGTTGAGGAGAGTTCATACGAAGAGTCGGTTGCTTAGGCAAGCGAAGGTCCAAGACAACAAACTTAGAACATGGTTGCAATGAACAATATCATTGGAAAAATATGGTTGGCTTGATTTCTCTCATTTCCTAAGTGTTGCAATGATTTATTTGAAGGGAAGTTTGATGACTTGGTGGTTTAAGAACATTATGTTTCCATAGTGAAAACCAATAGACTTGAGGGTGACTCAAAGTGGTGCATATTTGAAGAAGTCTTATAGCAGTTTGGAACACCTTGGTTAGGTGAATGTGTAGAAATCTTGGGCGACCTACTTGGATGAGTAATGTGGGGGATTTAGGTAGATTTGGATGCAATCGTGGTGGTGGCTTGTAGAAGCTACCTAAATCTTTCATGAGGTGCGTTGGGCAGGTTGTTGCGGTGAAGTGGGCAGTGAAGTTTGTACGTGTCAAGTTTGAGAAGATGAGTGAGGCGCCCTAGTGTTTGGTGCCTTAGCTAGATTTTTTGGGTCATGCGATGGCTGATAGTCACAATGACACTGCCAGATTTTGAACACTTGCAACAAGTGTAAGGAAATTTGGTTCCAAGGGACAGATGGAGTCAGCAAAGGAGTTGACCAAGAATTGTTGGTAGTCAACCTAAATGGACTGAATGCAGACCAAGTGAATTGGGTGGTGTTCGTTTGCCTTTGGTATGGGAAATTGGATGAGGCAGAGTACCTTGGTGACTTGCAGATTATTGTGCGATGAATCAGAGATTTGGAGGGTATCATTGGTTGAGGTTGGTAGAGTATTGGTGTGAACGTGCCTAAGGCATGTAAGTTCTTTGAGGTGACTCTCTTACTTGGAGAACTTTGGATGGTTCATTGGGATGTTTGAGGAGTGTAGGAACGTTGGCCACACTCATCGTAGTTGTTGAGTTTCATTGGCGTGACTTGACGGAAGGAGGCAAGTCGAGGACTTGCCTTCGTTTGGAGGATTGTGCAGACATACATATTACAACATAAGGAGATTACTTGGACATGTACATTTTTGTTGCATTGGGAAACATGGTTGAGGGTGAAGCCTAACCATTACAAGTCATATCGAGGTAGATGTAGCAACATGGACAGGTGATGAAGTAACGAGGAAAAAGGTAGTTTAAACATGCATTTGTTGGTGCAAATATTGGATAATTGTGCTATGAGGAGGACAATGGATTCAAGTTTCTATAGAAGACTTTGTTTCATAGTGACTTCATAGTGTAGCAAGGTGAGGGGTGAGCTTTCCTTGGTATGAGATTGTTGTGCAGATAGATCAAATTGTGAAAGGAAGTGACCAGTTTGCGCATGAGGGTGTGCGGGTTCAAGGAGCATGATGGTTAGACTGGCCATTCAACTAGTTCATGACTTGGGTGAGAAAAAAAGGATGACAAGTAGGTCAAGTGTACAGACACACCAGTAGGTTCGAAGTGCGACACTTAGACATTGTGGAGGATTCTCCTTGACGAAGACTGAATGATGGAAACAATAGTGAGGAAGGGATGGACACTTGCCTTAGTGTTTGGAGTTAGATGGAGTGATATAGATGTGACAGAAAAGACTAAATTCATCCATGGGAATGATTTTATTATGCTAAAATCAAGGCTCCCATAACATGGATGATGACCCATTGAGAGAAATACAATTGTAGACAAACACAAAAAAGTATGTTTTGTTGTACGACCCAAATTTGCACAGGTTTTTAGGTATATGCGACTGTCCCTTATGAATACCCATGTATTTACACCTATCTCCATTGGCGCTCGTGACTCACTTACAGGTAAACCCCTATAAGTGAATTTGTCATTCTCCATTAGTTAAACCACCAATCCTAGGAGAATGATGCCTGATGCAACCACACAGTGGAGGAATACAAACACCTCAAGTCTTTTATCTTGAAGACTATGCATGGGCCACTCATCTCCACAAGTACACCCTTATGAGTGAGTTTCACTTACAGGTAAACCCCATGTAAGTGAATTTATCATTCTCCACTGGTTAAACCACCAATTATGTGAGAATTCCATCCGATGCTACCTCCTAGAGAAACAATGACATCTCTAGTCTTCTGTCCTTCGAAGATTACACCTGGGCCACAAGTGCACTGTTGAGTCCATTTTTGTGCTTCCATAAACCATACTTTTGCCTCTTTATTTACTCGTTTTTCCTTCATTTTATTCCACATTTCCCATAAAACAGCCTATCCAAGGTATATTTGTCATCCTTTAACTTCAGAATTGAATTTTCTAAATTTTTGCATTAAAATTGGAAATTTAGCAGAAATTACAGGATTTGACCAAATCCCGTAAAAGCTCCGTCGTTTGTATACTTACAGGACACATGGGCGAAATCCAACACTTGGGTTGTGTTCCCAGATGTACAAGGATGGTGAATAAGCTATCAGATTCGCGATCTGAGATTGCTAGATGCCCGGTCAATGCTGGTCAAACAGGGCCACTTCAGCAGAAATTGCCCTGTTTCAGCATTAAATCTTGGACAGTTTTTGATTTCGTGGGATTTTGACCATGTTTTGAGGATCTAGAGGAGGAATTCGACCCTCCTAGGATATTGTGGATCTACTTGATCATGATATTTAGGATACTTATTAGCATTTTATAGGACTTTGAACTCTTGTATAATTACTCTTAAGCTTAAACTAGTAATATACCTTTTTGATGAATGAAGAAATTTGAGATTTTGCACTCTTGAAGTTCAGATCTGTGTTTTTGTTCATTAGAATGCTCATGGTGATTTGAATACTGTTGTAGTACTTTCGTAGCTGAAGTTAAAACAAGTGTACCAGGGAAGCAGTGAAGGGCCCCCATTGCCAACTAGTAAACTATTTCCTTGTGTTTATTTTTCAGTACATGTTTTGTTCTGTTTAACATGGGTAGGAACATCTTTACTTTGTAGGTAAATAAGATTTCATAGATCAATTATGCTTAATGTTTCAAGACTTACTCATCATTGTGAATGGATTCTTGAATGAGAACTCAATGGCAGTTAGACTTCAAGCATTAAGATGGTTTTGAATGCTTTTTGAGTTATTTCATGCTTTCGGTATTTTGATTGGATTTGATGTTAATGAATGAATGAAGAATGATAGATACATCTCTTGAATAGGAGTTTAGTTCTTCCAACATTTGATGAGTTTTAAATTGTCTCTTGAATGCTTCTTGTTTTTCACCTTTAGAAAAACAAATGCTTTGATCTTGTTATGGGGACTATAGAGAGCTGACTTCCGAATAGAAGCTTAGTGTCTCTTTCACAGTCAGCCTTAGAATAGGTTTACCATTTGAAAAACAAGTGTTGATCACCGTCATGAGAGCTATGAAGATGACTGAATAGGAGCTTAGCATCTCTTTCTCATTCAGCCTTAGAATAGATCTTTGGTTTATCTCCATAAGAGATAAAAACTATCTCTAAAATCCATATACTTTGGACATGCCTCTAAGTCTTACAAACAGGATTGATAATAAATTTACTCTAATTTACTTGGGTAGATGTGGAGCTCAACATTTTAGCACCCGTTAGAAGCATATTTAGAGATATAAAAAACATATATACTCATAAAAGAAAAAAACATATATACTCATAAAAAGAAAAAAACCACGACATAGAAGTGATTTTTAAATTATGTTTCTTTATGTCTAAACTTTAGGGATGATAAAAGACAGATTTTCAAAACAAAACCCCAATACTCAAAAATAAAATAAAATAAAAATATAAAATAAAATAAAAGAATGAAACCACAAACTACTAATCCCGTTTGGAAGCAAGATGCAAAACAAAAAACATGATGTTAAAGAAGTCATTTAGAGGAGGAGGGTATGCCACCACAAGGGATATTCCTAAATCCCTTGTCCACCATTCCAGAATGATCCACTAGGGGATGAATCTTCAGAACTTTGAAATTAGAAGAAGTTACAAAGCATCCAGCAGAGGATCCACAAGAGGAACTTACATAGAAGTTTCTTCTAGTTATCTTTGTGAGAAGGTAAATGAGTCATGGATCACATACAATGAAGATCAAACATTAGAGCCAGAAAATGAAGAATTTCTAGCATGTATAACACAATATCCCTTGTGCATTCAAGATTTTTGAACAAGTGCCACAAGAAGAGATTTGTGTTATGACAATTAAGGAGAGCTAGACAAACAAAGATCATTTCAAATTTGGTTTCAACTAGTCATTAGACTACAACACCACTCTTTTTTTCAACATTCTTTGGCATCAAATCTTTATGATCAATTAACTTTTCATGTCCAAGCATTCATTAAAATATGTTTTTCAAACTTGGATGTGAGTCTACTTATGATCTTGTTATGAAAATGGATGCATTGGAAATTCTCTTATACTTGAGAGGATGACTTATTTTCTCTATAATAGAGTAGGAGAGAATAGAATAAATAAATAAATAAGGTGGAATAAGTTCACAATAAAACCTCTTTTTTCAAACTTTTATGAATAATTCGTCAAATCATTGTTCAATACTCATTTTTTTCAATCATGTCAATCAGGTTGCCAAATCCATTTTGAATGTTTCAATTTGGATCAAAACTCAAAAAAGTTATGATCAAAGAACAAACTAGGGCTCAAAGGCAAAATTTTGAGACAGAGTTAGCACAACCTTGACTTGAGGGGTTTAATGGAAACATTTTAACCTGATATGTATGGGAATCTAGCCCTTGGAATCTAGTTTCCAAATCGAAGATTTGAATCACCTCAATCAGAGCATCCTTATTACCGAGACCTAATACTCAAAGAAACCCTTGCTTGTCCGAAAAATCACCACATGTTGGCAATTCCTAAGTCTTATTTGTTCCATTGGCATATTTCGCTCAAAAACTTCTTCTTTTAAAACACATTTTATATGGGAGTACATGTTCCAAGTCTAGATCATGCACACAATTTGAATCATCCCATTTGGAGTTCAAATGAAAAAGTTATGCCACATTTTGTGATTGCTTGTCTTAAAATCAGCAAACTGAAACTCTGCCTCCTAGGTATGTTCATCAGACATTTTGTGATATCAAACCCAAGTATTTTAAAAACCTGTTTCTAATGGGAATAAAACAATGAATCTAATTTAATATCCAAATTGGAATTACATCGATCCAATCTTTACTTGAAAAAGTTACACTCTAAATAGTGATTGTTGGTCTAGAAAAAAATTCACAAGCAGCTCTATCAAACAGGGTCCTCTTAACCATTTTTAGCATATCATTTTAAATGATTTTAAAACTTGTTATAATGAAAATTTATGAATTCACTTTAACTTGGCTTGGAATCACTCTAATTTGGACATAAAGCGAAGATTGTGTGAACAAAATACCGTTAATAGGTCTAGGTTGGCCACCATTCCTCAAGAAGGGAGTCAGAAACAAATGCATTTCTTTGTATATCATCTTTGGACTTGTTTTCAAGCATTGCTTACATATTTATTGGAAGAAGAGAGAGTGTACACCTCTCTTCCCCTTCATCTAATATTGTATTGCAGGCAAGTGTTATGTTTTTGCGGGTCCTAGGAAGATTTAAGGGGGTGAACTCCATGGATGAAGGATTTTTCAAAGACAATCTTTACAAATTCATATCTGAGAATGGCAGTTAAGAAGTAATTCAAGGATTAAAACAAGAGAGGGAAATTCACTAGATGTTGGCGGTTTTACATCAAAGAAACTCCGAATCTCTTGAAAGATTGATTTCAAATTGTTGACCAACAACACCAAGAGTCATATAAGATGGATCAAGATCAATACAAAAGACATGAAGCCAATCAAAAGGGAAGAAGACAAGTTCACTTCCAAGTCACATCCATTGCCAAATAAACCTTTCATACTTCATATTGTTCATGGTTTCATTCATCATCCATATAGTATGCTAAAGCTCCATGAAGATCCATGTTGAAGTCTAAACCTATTATCTATTTATCCATCTACTCCTGGATCATGACTTCACCCTATGCCGCTTTCATAAGCTCTCCATACTCTCATACTCCATTATATCTCACTTCCATTCATATAAAGGAATTCCAAAAATTAAAAAAAAGAAAAAAGAAAAAAAAGAAAAAAAAGAAAAAAAAAAGGAAAAGAAAAAGAAAAAGAAAAAAGGAGTTTAGTTGTGAAAACCAGGTAACTGGCACAATATAAAATCAAATTCTGATTGGAAAACCAAGTAACATTGGCCAATCAAAATTCTTCAAATCCTAATAAAATTTCATCTTCAATTTCTAAGTTTATTTTGATTTGGAAACTTCAAAGTTTTGACTTCAATATTTGTTTTGAGCACAAAGTTTTAGACTTGAGGACAAGTCAATGAATAAAGGCTGAGGGGATAAGGTATATATGGAAACCCTTCAAACCCTTCTACATATGACATCATGCATTAAGGAAAGGAACCTACTTCATTTCAATTTCAACATAGGGACCTGAGAAACAAAACAAAGGGACCTGCTGAAGACACTCATTTCAATCGGCAGAGGGACCTGAAAAAATACACTCATTTCAATGTGAGAGGACACAGTAAAGATAATAATCATTCCAAAGGCAATGAGGGACACGGTGAAGATTGTATTCATTCAAGTCTGTGAGAGGGACTGGAAAATGTCATTTTCCAATCGAAGGAAGGGACCTAAGAAGATATCAATTCAAAAAAAAGAGGACACGAGATACTAGCAAATAAATGCAAAGGAGTCGAGGATTTACACGGCCTCCCATCGGCTTCAATACATGGAACAAACAAATTAGTATAACCATTTTTAATGCTTTAATTTTTGAAAATTCTTCCAGTTGGAATGACAAATGCCTAATCATTCCTCCCTACATTACCCTTTCATCCCTCCATTCTTTACATCCTCAAAAGCACTTAAAATGATACTCAACAGGACCACTTTTTGTTCAAAGGAGTTATAAGGAGGATTTGGTTGTTTTTACCAAAACACAGTATTTGATTTGAAGCTGTCCAGAACTCCGTTTCATACCACGGACTAAAGGTGTCGTTGCAATGGTTCTCGGTATTTGTTTTGGGCACATCTAAGCTACACTTTCATACACAGATTAAGGTATCATTGCATAATCAAAATGGTTTGTATACATTCAAAGGGTTACAAGAAGAAGTTCATATTTGATGAAGGAATTGAAAATTCGGGAGTTATATGGAAAATAAGCATTCTTTTAAACCTCACCTCATAATAATTTCAAAAGAGGAACAGAGTACAAGGTACGGTCAGAATTACACTGTCAATTGTAATTGATGTACAAACCATTTTCAAAATGAATTTCCACCAACGTTTCTCCCTCTTCTCAATTAGTTTTTGTGTTGAGCCTCACCAAACATACGCGTTGTGTCTCACCCTTGCATACCCCAAGATTCGAACGTACCTTTGCATACACCACCACCATTTCAGATTTACTCTGTCATCCTCCCCACGCATTTTCAATCCCTACATTTTAGTTCATTATCCTTACGTCCTAGCCCATTTGCTCCTCCACACATCATAAAATCCCCACAACTCTGCATATTGGCCCGAGTCCCTATTCGAAATCTACGATGAAAGCGAGAAATTTGTATGTTGACAATCATCGCATCAACATACAAGATTCGTTAATTAACTGTGAGAATTGAGAAAGTCGTGGTGAAGCAGAAGGCGGAAAGCGTATCGCATAATGGGAATCGGCTTCCCTGCGAAGGTAAGCCCAGCTCAAATTTACTTGCAGTCAAGTATAAATCTGCTTGATTACGGATATAATTGTAAACGAAGCAACTAGTCCATGGTGTAGCGAGCCGAATTCAAAGAAGGAAATTGGGTCAGAATTGACGGGAGGGCAAATTTTTTAAATTGCAGGTATGGATTTAAATGATTTCAAAGGGAATATCGCTTTCAAATTGTGATATGAAAGCGAGCATTTTCAAAATTAGGAAAACATTTGAAACATAAATTCACGATGAAAGAAATTTCGAAACGAGTTTTAAATTTTTTTGAACACGAGCATTTATGAAATTTTAAGGTACGATTCTTCAAAATTTTGTTACGAGCATTTTATAGAGATTTCCAGTCTAGTCATCAAACTTTTGGTATATATAGGGCAAGTTTTGAGTTTCAGAGAACATTTTATGGAATGATAGTGAAGACATTGTTGAAATATTGAAAGGATAAACAAAAGTTTTCCTTACATTTTTAAGACTTCAAATTCTCAAGATATAACCCTTGCTTGTAAAAAAAAGACCAGGGTATATCTTTAGAATTTGAAGTCTTCTTCATTAAAAAGTTAAAATAGTTTCAAGAATTGAACCTAGAACCTTTGATTCCTCCATATTCGACAAAGATTGTGTCAAAATTCTTGAAGAGAAACAATGAATGATGTTTTTTGATAAGTTTGATAGACACAATTTTAAAGCAATCTCTTCATTGTGTCTATCAAACTTATAAAAAAAACACTGTCCATTGTTGGAGAAATATAGTTTGATTTGATTGAATATACCATTGCAGAAATCATTGGGTTGCACAATAGAGGAGGAAATAGTCTTTGACATTTAAGATGATGAAAATGAAGTGTAAACCCCAAAGGCGACAGCCACCAAAAAGCAGTCTTTGGGGAGAAAGAAAAAGCTGAATCTGACAAAGCAGGGAAGAAAAGCTTCAAGAGAAGAAGGGTCGAAAAAATGACCAAAGTTCAACTGGGGTGTGCTTGAATGGAGATAGATAAGACTAATAATTTTCAAGCCATGAATATATTTAGAAAATGGAGGTCCTAGAAAGGTTTTTGATGACTGAAAATGAAACATTGAAGAGTCATAACAACATGTTAAGTGAAGACAATGAGAAGCTTAAGATGAAAAACAAAAAGTTGAAGACTCAAATTCTTCTAATTTCTAAGCAAACATATAGGTGGATTCAACAAAAAGATGCCATCTCAACAAAATACCAAAGGATGAGGGTTCTTCATACAACTCAGGCAAATATGGAAACCTTGTTGCAAGTAGCAGAAGTAGCAGAAGAGCAGTGACACAGGACGGGGACATTTTTGTGCATGAGGACGTGCAATAACTTCCTCTTGGGAGATGTTGAGTCCATTTTGTGCTTCCATAAACCATACATTTGCCTCTTTATTTGTCCATTTTTTCCTTCATTTTATTCCGCATTTCCCCGCCAAAAGCGACTCATCCAAGGTATATTTGTCATCCTTTGACTTAATTGAATTTTCTAAATTTTGCATTAAAATTGGAAATTTAAGCGAGAAATTCGAGTTGGAGCCGAAATCCATTAAAAAGCTCGTCGTTTGTATGCCTGCGGGACACCTGGGCGAAATCCAAGACTTGGGTTGCGTTCCCAGATGAACAAGGATGGTGAATAAGCTATCGGTCGAGATATGAGGGTTGCTAGATGCTTCGGTCAGCGCCGGTCAAAGGGGGCCAGTTCAGCGGAAATTGCCCTGTTTCAACATTAAATCTTGGGCAGTTTTTGATTTCGTGGGGTTTTGACCATATATTGTGGATCTGAGGAGGCATTCGACCCTCCTGGGGTATGTTAATGGGATCCTACTTATGATGTTTGAGACATTTTAGCATTGCCCTTGGTTCTTTGAACTCTTGGCAAAATACTCTTTAAGTTTAAGCTAGTAAAGGAACCTTTAGGGATAGAATGAAGAAACTTGATTTTGCACTCTTGAAGATCAGATCTGTGTTTTGTTCATTTGAATGCTCATGGTGATTTGAATCCTATTGGAGTCCTTTCGTAGCTAAAGTTAACCAAGTGTACAGAGGGGAGGCGATTAGGAGGGCCCCATTGCCAACTAAGTACCTCTTTCCTTCGTTTATTTTTTTTTTCAAAGTACATGTTTTAGAACTTGTTTGTTGTAGATGAGTTTATCTTGCAGTAGGTAGTGATTTCTTGAATCAATTCCATGCTTAATGTTTTCAAGACTTACTCATCATTGTGAATGGATTCTTGAATATGAGAACAATGAAGCGGAGTTAGACTTCAAGCGTTAAGATAGTTTTGAATGCTTTGAGTTATTTCATGCTTCGGTATTTTGATTGGATTTGATGACTAATGAATGAATGAAAGAAGAATGATGAATGCATCTCTTGAATAGGAGTTGGTTATTCCCAACATTTGATAGGTTTTAAATTGTCTCTTGAATGATTACCGTTTTCACTCTTTAGAAAAAACAAAAGTTGATTACTGTTATGAGGACTAAGAAGATGACTTATGAATAGAAGCTGAGTGTCTCTTTCAGTCATTATAGAATAGGTTTTCCACGGTCGACCTTAGAATAGGTTTTACCATTTGAAAAACAAGTCGTCCTATCATGAGGAGCTATGAAAGATGAATTGAATAGGAGCTTAGCATCTCTTTCACATTCGACCTTAGATTAAGTTTTGGGTTATCATATGAAGATAAAAACTATCTCTAAAATCCATATACTTTGGACATGCCTCTAAGTCTTACAAACACGGATTGATAATAAATGCGCTCTTGGACATGCCTCTAAGTCTTACAAACACCGGATTGATAATAAATGCACTCTAATTTACTTAGGTAGATCTAGAGCTCAACATGCACCCCTGCAAATATCTTCCTAACGTTTTAAATAATCAACACTCCCTCTCAGTGAGGGATACATTCTGCATCACGCCAAGCTTGTCCCTGAAGTACTTGAACTTCGCCTTCGACAAAGGTTTGGTGAGAATTTATGTGATTTGCTCATATGTGGATATGTATTGGAGCTTCATTGCTTCCTTCTTAACCATGTCTTGGATGAAGTGGTATTTGATCTCAATATGCTTCAACCTATCATGAAATACTAGATTCTTTGAAAGCTTAATACAACTTTGGTTATCAAAGTGTATCACGGTCGTCTCTAACTGCTGGTCAAATAGTTCAACAAGTATTTTCCGGAGCCATATTGCTTCAAGACTTGTTGTACCGACTGCAACATATTCTTCCTTTGTTGTACTAAGTTCTACAAATCTCTACTTTCTACTGAACCAAGATATCATAGCCGATCATAGGCTAAAGCAACGCTCATAAGTGTTCTTTCTGTCTACTGCACTCCCCACCAAATCAGTGTTTGTATATCCCGACAGCTTCACTTCACTACCTGGGACATATCTAAGTCCATATCAAGTTATACCATGCAGGTGCGTCAAACACATGCTTTACTGCAACCCAATGGTAGTGTCTTGGATCTACCATAAACTAGCTTAAGGTGTTTACTACAAAGCAAATATCTGGCTTGGTGTTAACCAGATACATCAAGGATCCAATCAACTGTCTGTACATAGTGGGATCCACCAAGTTTGGATATGAAGTAGAATCACTCAACTTAGATTTTTCTCCACAGGTGTGGCCATGGAATTGCAGTTCATCATGCCAAATATACACAAGATCTCAATTGTATAGTTTTCTTATGCAAGGGAAATCTCTCCTAGTCTCTGCCACACCTCCAATTCCAAGAAATAGTGCATCAATATAAGATCCTTCATCTCGAATTCTGAGGCCAACTCCCTCTTACACCTGAAAATGAGCCTTTCTGCTCCCGTAAGGTATAGATCATAAACATATAGCACCAAGATCAACGAATCACCATCAACAACCTTGTAATACAGGTTGGGATATGCATCACTCTTGGTGAAACTTAAGATCATCAAGTATTTATCGATCATGGAATACCATGCTCTAGGTGCTTGCTTGAGTCCATATAGTGCCTTCTTTAATCTACAGATATGGGATTCCTTTCCATGTATCACAAATCCTTGAGGTTGCACTATGTACACTTATTCCTCAATCACACCATTAAGGAATGTGGCATTTACATCCATCTGATGTAATTTCCATCCCATATCTAAAGCAATGGAAATAATGGTCCTGATGAAAGTGTACTTGGCGACTGGAGCAAATGTTTCTTCAGAATCCACTCCCTCTTTTTGGGAGAATCCTCTAGCCATAAACCTTTCTTTGTAATTGTCCATGCTACCATCTACTGCATGCTTGATCTTATAGATCCATTTGGAAGTAACTACTAACTTTCCTTCTGTTCTTGTCATGACCTCCCACAAATCATTCATCATGATGGACTGATACTCCTCCATCATGGAATCTTTCCAAACTTGTTGATCAACTGCATTCTCATAAATGGAAGGTTCTAATTCAATGATGTGACTCATTAGTGCCATATAATTTGAGAACCTTTTAGGTCTCTTTGTTTCCCTAAAAGTACCAACGGGGAGATGCATCCCCTTCTACATCTTGTAAAGTATCACGAAACCATGTTGGCCTCTTCCTGGTTATGGAAACATCGCTGGGTAGATCCACTGGCTCTGTTGGTTCTATTGTCTCTTCTAAGGGATGATCAAATAGACTAGTTGGATGAGTACCATTATACTTTGGAGCTTCCTACTCCTCACTATCAATATCTATATGAGTTTCTTTGGATTTCCTGAAAGCTAACTCTTCATTAAAGGTAACATCACGACTAACTTTGATTTGACGTTGACCTAGAATGTAGATTCTGTAGGATTTTGAAGTTTCAATATATCCAACAAACATGCCCTCCTTTCCTGAGGGTTCTAGCTTCATCCTCTTCTCCTTGGGTATATGAATGTATATTGGACAACCAAAGATCCTCAAGTGGCTAACCTCTGGCTTCACTCCTATGAATTCCTCCACAGGAGTCTTATCTTCCAGCATACGATGAGGACTTATGTTTTGAATATAGAATGCTATGTTGGATGCTTCTTCCCATAAAGAACATGGGTAGACTTTGATCATGGATCATTGCCTTGACTGCTTCCACGATAGACCTATTCTTCCTTTCTGCAACTCCATTTTTTTGGGGGTTGTAAGGAACTGACAACTCCCTCTTGATCCCTTCTTTCTTGTAGAAATCACTGAATTCCTTGGAAGTATATTCTCCTCTATTGTTTGTTCTTAAAACTTTGATATTCTTTCCCGTCAAGTTCTCTACCTAATCCTTGAACTCTTGGAACTTGATAAATACTTCATCCTTAGTCTTGATGAAGTAGATCCAAGTATTCCGGGAGAAATAATCAATGAGTGTCACATAGTATGAGAAACCACCCAAAGATGATACTATTAGAGTTCCACATCATCTGAATGCATTAGATTCAAGATTCCTTTGGATCTACTATCATTGCTCAGATATGGTCTTTGGTATTCTTACTAAGAGTACATCCTTTTCAAATGCCTTAATGTTCTTCCTAAATTTATGGAATTCCTATAACCATCTTCTTTAATACCGGCAAGGCCTTGTAGTGTAGGTGATAAAATATTTGATGCTATATCTCACTTAAGTTTGTACTATCATGTATCAATGCTTGGGATGGACATCTTTATAACTTGTACAAACCTCCCTCTCGAACATCAATTACTTTATTTGCGTTAATGACGAATCCTTAGGCCATACAAGAACTTGTCCATCCACAAATGAAACTTTATAGCCTCTATCCTCTAATGTTGAGATAGAGAGTAGATTCTTCCTTAGTCTAGGTACAAACAAGACATCTCTCATATGTAGAGAGTTTCCAGACTCTAGTTAGAATGATGTCGTTCCAACTCCTTTTACTACATACTTGGCATTGTCTCCAAGTTCCACTAGTAGTGATAAGTTTGTTTCTGTCATACTGTTGAAAGAATTTCGGTAACTAGTCATGTGCCTATAAGCACCACTATCAATTAACCAAGTGTCATTACTATCTGTACTAGTACCTCTGAGAGTTGAAACAAGGGAACATTCTTTCTTTGTCTTCATGGTAACCTAACCGAAACAATAACAAGAACGAGAAAAAGTGTTGTCTATTCTGCAATTGGACACCATCTTTGACCAAAAATCAACCTTTGATCAAAAGTCAAATTTGACTAGAAAGTCAACTTTGACTTTGACCAAAATTCAAACTTGACATTTTGGAAAAATGAAAGCAC
>SNQJ01S0003578.1:9751-29319 GCA_010110895.2 Picea sitchensis
AGTGTGGTCCATCTCATGTATTGGTCCTCATAGTTTCCAACAGGGTAATACTATTTCTTTACCGCATCTACAAAAAAATCCCAAGTGGGCCCAAGTGGGCTCGACCCCATATATTCCAGACTCCTCTATGGAATTTTTCTCCCAGTAAGTTTCCCACCAATGTTTGACATGGGGGAGAGCCTTAAGGAGTGTGAATGTGATCTTTTCCTTGTCAGAAAAATTATGAACAGAGAAATAACCTTCTAGCAGATTTAACCATTTATCTAGGGCATCTGCATCTATTTGACCTTCAAATACAGGAATATCAAAATTAACCTGTACCTTGAAAGGAAAAGTGCCTCCACAGTGTTTGCTTGATGAATATGCTCCTGATGCTATCGAAAAACGTTGAAGAATGTGGGAAAATTTCTCCATCATTTTGTCCCTCTGTCATGTGAGAGCTTGCTCAAGCAACAGACTGATAGGATCATCTTCTCCGTCATTTTTCTTTTCTTCTGCCATTGAAGATTTCTTGGGTGTGTAAGATCGATTTTCCTCAAGAGAGACAAGTTCGAGACCCAACTTGCTATACTCGGACCTCGTCGGGGACATGCACTGAAAAACGATCAAGTGCAACCTGCTCTGATACCACTGATCTGGATTATTTTTGGCACGAAATGAGAGAGGAGATATAACACAAAAATATTCAGAGATATTGCAAGAGAGACAACAATATAATAGAGGTATAGTGGAAATATAACAAGAGTCATAGATATACAGTAATACACAATTTTTATTAATGAAATAAATGTACAGAGACTGTAAAAGTACAGAGTGAAAGACTTGCTAGAATGGTGGTAGCATATCTCTGAGAAGAGATGTGACAGATAATCGCATCCATGAGAAGATGATTATTAAAATGAGGCTCTAAGGGCCTTTTTAACATAAGTAAAATCCAAAAACCTAACCCCAGAAGATGAAAAGCCAAAAGGTTTGTGGGCCCTGATGGGGGTAGTCGATACGTCAACTTCCCAGGGGCGTAACTTTTGCATACGATCTTCGTTTGGGGTGCTCAATAGCTCGTTGGAAAGATATATCCGAGAAATACAAATTTGGGGTGAGAAACATGATCTAAGATCCATGTTGCTCCCCATTTTCTCAAAAAACATCGTTTAGGGCCTCAAAACGGCCCCGGAAGTTAAAAATTGCTAAAAATAGTAAATTACCAAAATTGCCAGAAACATGTTTTGGGCTAGTTGGAGAAGGTGGGTGGCCATCGATATCCACCTGGATCACAGGGCCACAAAATAGTCGATGCAAGAAATGTACAACATCCTGTGAGGGACGAAGTAGCCCGCAGAAAAAATGGTGACACCAGCGAGCGGACAAAGGCATGGGAAGGGTCTATGTAGCAATAAGAAGGGTTAGTTGAAGACATCACCAAACAACTAGAATCGAGAGTAGAAGAGAGACAAGAGGAGTTTGGGAACTCTAGTGCGCCAGAAAGGAGAAAGGGACAACAACCCACGACGCAGTCCCCTTGCAAGAAGCCCGACATCCTAATCATATTATCACACATTCAAGAGGGAGTGAAGGCCATGCCAATGCTATTAGGATGCATGGAAAAACTCAGATACGTAGACCATGATGTGTCTGACATTGAAAAAATCCTTGAATTTGCACAACATGTGTATATGGAGAGTATAGGCACAAGACCCTTTGGAGATCCTATGATGCAACCAAAGAAATGGGTGGTAGGCCTAACCAACATAGGGATCCTCAACTTGGTAGAGATTCCCCACTTTGTAAGGGGGAGAGAAGTGAACAATTGTGTCAAGAAGTTGATGGCAGTCCTCTATGGAGGATTCCTATGGATGTAGGAACCCGTCTCCATCGAAGTGGAACTGATTGCATTCATCACAGGTCTGTCATCAATGGGAAAGAGTTCCACGTGGTACGTAGATGAAAAAACTAAAGAAAAGGAACTAGAAGAGGAAATGGAGAAAGCATATAGGATGAAGAGAGGTTCACGCAAGATCATCATCAAAAGGATCAGTGACACAACCACTTGGATGGCCACAAAACTCATGGCTTGCAAAATGATAATAAAATGTCGCAAGGAGGAGGTCCCTGGAGGGGCTGTCACAACTGCAACATAGTGTGAAAACGACACCATGCTCAGCTGGTCCCCATACCTTTTGAACCTGTTCCTTGATGACTACAAGGATGCAAAAGACTTAGGAATATAGTTCCATTACTCATGGTTGATGATTCTAATAGCATTAATCAAGTGGAAGGGGCCTCCATACTCCTACTTTTGTGACGTAGTATGTCATTTTCATACATCATGGTATACTTCAATGGGGAGCACTTTAGACCCCAAGAGAAGAAGTGGAAACGTGAGTACCTTTGTGTGGTACTTTAGTGATATCTAGGAGAGCATAACTAATACATGGAGAATCACTCCAGAGGTTGTCGCGTGGTACCAAGTTATAGAAAACTTTAGGTCTACATGCCACAATATGTGGATCCAAGCACGCAGGGATCCAATGAAGGAATGGTTGCAACTATGATACTGCATCAGTGTAGAGAAGGTGGAAATGGCAATGCAGGACTAGAAATATGACTAAAGGATACCACTCATTACCAAAGAAATGAAAAAAGGGAAAGAAGTAGAAGCAGGGTCATCTAAGACACATGTAGGAGATGACATTATGCCTAATAAGTTGACACAATAGTGTAATCTGAATCCGAATCCGACACAACATAAGAAGGGGAGTGCGCTAAAGATGGATGCATAGGTAGGGAAAAAGGACATTGCCCCAACACAGGGAGAACATGGAGTTGGGGACACAACGACACAAGAAACCCCCTCGACAACCACTCCATAAGAAACAGAGCCACCCAAATGACCAATAATACATACATGGGGCTATGCAAGAAGGCTAAGGCTCATAAGAAACTTCATGAGTACACAATTACTAAGGACGACGCCGACCTCGTCGCAGAAAGTGTATAAGATCGTGAAACGAAGGAATTCAAATAGGACCAACACCAATAAGGGATAATACAAAATGAGTTGGCTAACATAAGGCATGTCCTAGAGTAAATAAAATAAGAACAAAGGCATAAAAGGGGAACACAACCCTTCCCAACAACAACATAAGTAGAGGCAAGGACTGCGCCAAATGAGGAAGATACCATCAAGACCATCGCACAGGATATTCCAAGCTTCCAAGTCACATAAGAGATGTTGCAGATGAATGATTCCATAGCCTAGACACCACTGAAGGATATGGAATAGGTACAGTTGGCACTGACGAGGATACCAACCAAGGAATTGTACAAGCTTCAAGTCAGTGTCGTGTAGAAAGTGCAATCGCACACAAGGACATATGTGGTGGAATTGTAGGAAACAAAGAATGGTAGGGACGTCTTGAAATTGCTAGTAGAGTAGGTGAAGCTAGAAATAAAAGAGGTAAAGAACACACAGATAGAATGGAACAAGGATTGACAACGGTTTATAATTATATCCTAGATGACGCGCAAGCATTGGAGAAGAGAACAGAGGAGAAAATCAACCTTATCGCACAAACCATTGACCATTACAAGAAATAGATTGAGTATGTCAGAGAAAGGCTCAACCCTACAACTCCTCCTGAGGTCCGATAACAAAGAGCACCAGAATATGCACTCCAAATAGATGAGATGGAGAAAGAAGAAAGGGCAGTCAGATAATTCTTCGACAGAGTTGTGCAGATAAGGACATTCCTAGAAGAGGACGAGAAGGTCCAACAATGGGACCAAGAAAAGGAAAGAGTCTACACTACCATACAATATCTCAAACAAAGGAAGAAAGCGATGAACATCATAGTGTTCTTAAAGGGCACTCAATACTTGAAGAAGATGTAGATAGATTTGAAAGTAGCGCTAATGCAAAAGCAAGAGAGACAAGTAGAATTGGAACCCCTCCAAGAAAAAGAAACAAAGATGATCACGTATTTGGAGGAAGAAAATAAAATTATGGCACAGACAAAGACAGAGGGAGAAACATTGGTCCAAGAGGAGATAACAATGAAATCAGTAGAGGTGCTAACAAGAAAAGTTGCGCAGATAAGAGAAAAATTAAAGGAACTGAAGGAAAAATTCCACAGATTGGCAGAGGTTATTCAGGGAGTGCACAACGTGAGTGGCTCGGGATGAGCCACATGTCAGTGTTGGGGTCATGTTGGGCACATGCCTATTTTGGAGGTAAAGGCCTAATTTTGGAGAAGAACAATTGGAAGGAAAAGTGGCACGTGCGAGGAAAAGCAACATGCAAGAAAATAAGAATGCCAGGCGCGTAGAAAGTTAGACCTAACCATGTTAGGGTTTTGGTAAATATTGTAACGACTAGAATCCTACAAAATAGTATAAAAAAGAAACTAGGAGGTCTAGGTTGGGGTTCTTCTTGAACAATAGTTCAGTTATTGTTCTGATAATTTTGTAAGCTCTTGAGTTGTAGAAGAGTCAAGTAGGCCAGATTTTGAGGGTATGATCACAGGATGGGGATCNGAGAAGAACAATTGGAAGGAAAAGTGGCACGTGCGAGGAAAAGCAACATGCAAGAAAATAAGAATGCCAGGCGCGTAGAAAGTTAGACCTAACCATGTTAGGGTTTTGGTAAATATTGTAACGACTAGAATCCTACAAAATCGTATAAAAAAGAAACTAGGAGGTCTAGGTTGGGGTTCTTCTTGAACAATAGTTCAGTTATTGTTCTGATAATTTTGTAAGCTCTTGAGTTGTAGAAGAGTCAAGTAGGCCAGATTTTGAGGGTATGATCACAGGATGGGGATCCTAGTGTGATCTAGTCCACCTCACAGAGGTTATTGAACCTTTTTTAGGATTGTATAATGGGATATGTAGTGCACGCAATGCCATATTTTGCAGAAATCTAAATAAAAGAGAATAAAATCTAGATCTTTGTGGACGTAGCTTAGGAGGGGGTGAACCATGGAAAAACATGTGTTATCTGTGGTGTTTATTGCATATTTACCTTATGTTAGTAGTTAGTTTATGAATGGATGAATGAATGTCTAAGTTAGATCTATTAGAATGCATGAATGGGATTAACAAATGAATGAATCCTAGGAATAATAGATTGAATGATCAGTTTGAGGCATGAAGAAGATAAAATACAATCCAATATTCCCACTCACTCCTAGAATGCAAGCACTTGAGAATTGCAGTCACCCATAGAACTATCTCGGGTGAGACTGCGCAGTGCACTCTGTGTGATGTGTTTCCTTCTGGTTTACCGGGAGGGCCGATAGTTTTAGAGGGTTTTGTTGGAAACCTATTCAGATCTAAACCTATATCATCCCTAGAAGTAGAAGTGGAAATAAGTTAAACCATCAAGGCTAATCCCGTGACTTGTTGGAGAAGAAACTTCATGTTAGGAAAATGATGATTATCCTTCACACTTGATTTGTTAAGATCCCTGAAATCTATAAACATATGGATCTCCCCAGTATTTTTTCTTACTATCACAAGGTTTTAAATCCCATCAGAATATCCAATGGGGTACATTATTCCATCATTCTTTAATTTCTTCAATTCAATCTTTACCAATGGTTTTAATTTGGGATTCATTATCCTTATCTTCTGCTTGACAGGATTTCCCCCTTCTCTCAAGGGAGTAATATGTTGAAATATTGTTTTATCACATGGCTTCAAATCATCATAAATCCATGTGAACACATCAATATATTCTTTAAATAATGCGACATATTGATCAACTTCGTCAATTGTGCAAGAAAATACGAAATTGACGTATTTTGGGGAACTATCAGTTCCAATATTAATTTTTCTTATTTATTGGACCTCTAGGAGCGATGATTCTTCTAGGAGGTTTTTAGCATGATCATCTCTTGTAAAAAGAGACTTAGATTGAATACAATTCCATGGGAAAACAATTATGTGATTGTCCTCATCTTCATCGTCATTCATAAAAAAACATTTCCAATTTTTCATCATTCTCAAATACTTGTAAATACTCTTGATTATGAGGTACAAAAGGTCAAAATATTATTTTTACTTGAAAATATGTTCTTCTCTGAACATCATTTGGCTTTGAAAGTGAGGCCACCAAAGCTAATGAATCTACCTTTTGATTCTTGTCCCTTGGGACGAAAGAAATGTTGAAAGAATTGAAGGCTTCCATCAATTCATTAACTCTTTTGAAATATAACTTGAGTCTTTCTTTTTTAATCTTATTCTCGTGGGTAACTTGATTTATCACCAACTCGGAGTCGCCTGTCACAATTAAATGTTCTATCCATTGGATTACTGAGAGGGGGGTGAATCAATAATAGAGCAATTTAATCCTTTTTAACCATAAAATGCAAGTGTTATATCAATGTGGCATTATCACCCAATAGTTGCAGAGTAAATAAACAATGACCAAATGAGAAATCACACACATACATAATACACCAGTGTTTTACGTGGAAACCCAAAGCGGGAGAAAACCACATAATTCTTTTTCTTATATGTATTTAAGAATTACATTCATTGTAAGCACCAACTTCCTTTGTTTTCCAACTGCAACTGGAAGGAAGCTCCAACCCTCTAGTTTCTTAGGCTACAACCCGAGGGAAGCTCCAACTCCCCAATTCTCTGGCTACAACCAGAAGGAGGATACAACCTATTTTCTATGGCTACAATAAGAAGGTGGCTACAACCACCTATCCTTGCCCCATCCAACCACCATAGTATATAAGTAGAATGATGGAACCACTGTCACGCTATCACTGTGAGATATACTGCTGTAAAACTGTACTAATCAACCTGCACCAAACAACCTGTACCAATAACCTGAACCATGCATCAGCCATGCATCAACCTGTACCTCAAACTGTAATCAACCTGTACCATAAAAAAGTGCATCAACCATGCACCAACCTGTACGAAACAACTTGTAATCAACCTGTACCATAAACAAGTGCATCAGCCATGCACCAACCGATACCTCAACCTGTACCATGAATACGTGCATCAACCATGCACCAAACCTGTATGAATAACCTGTCACAAAAAACTATCCAAACAACCTATCACAACAACCCGTCTCATCAATAGTATCAACCAAATCAGATCTACTCACCAAGATCAATCACCAAGACAACTCTCAAAGATGTGCATCAACCAATCATAACACAACAACTCATAATCATCACAAAGATCAATATGTGCTTCTAATAATATACCAATACAAGTATGCTACATCATCCATAAACCATGTGTCAACAATACTAGTAACAAGTGCCTCCAACCATGTACCAAGTATGTACCAATCATGTATCAACTACTCATCAACTATGACTCATCAATATGTTCGAACATCATCAACTATACACCTCATGTATGTTCCAACTCATCAACTACTTGTCTCAACCATGTACCCAACATGCACCTCAACCAAAAGTCCACATAAATTTCATCATCCAAATCTGATTTGTAACTCTGTAATAGACCTAGTGTATATGATCACATACCTACAAACCTTCCTTAACTTTAACAACAAGAGACTAGCATTTTCATCAAATTTTACTTTTGTCTCACATGACTAGTTTTGGATTAGTCAACAACCCTAACTTGAAATAATCATAACTATGTACCTGTAATGAATAAAGATCTAAAAATAGTACACAATGTTCTTCAGTGTGTTTTACGTAATTCCTCCAGGTCTCACTACTTGGAACCTCTCAGAGAATGAGTTATATTAAAAATGGCATACCTTGTTGAATTTTGGCTTATTCTAGAGAGAGAAATTGTAGAGCATGCCCCACACATAATATTTGTTATATGGATCTGAAAATTTTACACAGAATACTACAATTGTACTCTAACTAACACATTTGGTCTTACTAAATTTGGATATGTTATGAAGAAGTTATGGTGTTTTTACCCGAAACACATGTTTTAGACTAGTTTCAAGACTAACCACAAACCCTATTTCCACGGAGTGTAACTCTAGAAATACAACGACCCACAAGATGAAATTCATACCACAACTATGTGGACATGTTTCTTCAATGGACTCCCAATTTCATAGTCTGAATCATTCTAGAAAAAAAATTATTTTGAAAATGGTGAGATGACCTGTAAATAACATACCTTAGAAAGCATCATCAAAAGAATTTATCCTCCCTTGAATTTCAGCATTCTTTACTTCACCTTCCCTCTTAWATTTGGCTTAGATATCCTTTGGTTACCTCAGTCACCTGTATATATTCAATATTCTCAAGTGTGATTAAAATTAGAGAGCCTTGCCTCTTATTTATACTCTCTAAGTAGCTTACTTAGAAGCATATTCTAGGCCACTTTGTCTACATAGCCACTTTGTCCACATAGTCACCTATGTCCAAATTTTCCCAAATTGCCACTTGTCCATGTATCCAATAGCCACTTGAACACTTAACCCATTTTCTTCATTTTAGGGTTAACCTTCTTATAACCACTTTCCATAATTAGAAAGTTATCCATTTAATTTATTATTTAAATAATCTCCTTGACTTTGTCACTTCACTTTATTATTTAAATAATCTTCTTTGATTTTGTCACTTCACTTTAGTATTTAAATAATCCTCTTTGACTTTGTCACTTCACTTTATTATTTAAATAATCCTCCTTGACTTTGTCACTTCACTTTATTATTTAAATAATCCTCTTTGATTTTGTCACTTCATTTTATTATTTAAATAATTCTCTTTTACTTTGTCACTTCACTTTATTATTTAAATAATCCTCTTTGACTTTGTCACTTCACTTTATTATTTAAATAATCCTCTTTGACTTTGTCACTTCACTTTATTATTTAAATAATTTCTTCTTTGCAATCACTTTGACTTATTTGACATTTTGGGGTTTCAAGCCAATCATATGAGGGTCCTTCAACTTCGTAACGCCATAAATCTCAAATTGTGAGGAGTTATGTGACGTTCCACATACCACCGGAAATGGAATAACATGTACTATACATATAGAATAGTATTACCTGCAAATATATCAAAACTCATACCATTATACATAAAAAAAACTTGGTTCCATTACCCAAACCTTCGTGCTACAGGAATTCGCTACTAGACTTTCTTCAAGGGTTGGCATCAATGAAAACCAACCCAATTAATCAACAATCTCCCCATTTGGCATTGATGGAAACACTCTGATTCAATACTGAAATCATATCTCTCATGCTCCCCCTGGAACCATGCTTGCATCTCTGTGACCACCGCTCCCCCTGGAACCATGCCTCTGTCCTCTGCATATGATAAATCTCTCCCTCTTTGTCATCAATGGAAAATGTATCTTTCAATTTAGGTATGCTCCCCCTAACTAACTCGTCTGATCTCCCAACCTGAACTGTCCTCTTTATGGTGCTTCCTCATGTACATATAAGACATATAAGATAATCATTCAAAAGCATTCATTTTGGGGTAGAAATAACTCTGAGTCTCTAGCGAAGATACTCAAAGGATTCCCGTGGAAGTAGTTTTGTAAAGACATCCGCCACTTGTTCTTTTGTGCCCACATGTTCAACTCTGATGTTCTTTTCTGCAACTTGTTCCCATAGAAAGTGATACTTGATTGGAATGTGCTTCGTCTTGGAGTGCATCACCGGGTTATTTGAGATACTGATGGTGCTTGTATTATCACAATAGATTGGAATGGGCTCATCATACTCAACCTATATATTTGTTAGAGTTTGTTTCATCCATAGAACCTGTGTACAACATGTTGTTGCTGCAATATAATCTGCCTTGGCTATAGATAAAGATACCAATGATTGTTTCTTGCTTAGCAATGATACTAAACACTCACCCAAGTAGAACATTTATCCACTGGTGCTTCGTCGATCATCAATGCAAACTACCCAATCTGCATCTATGTAGGCAATAAGTGATAGATCCTTTCCTTTTGGATACCATAATCCAAACTCTTCTCTTCCTTTGATATATCTGAAAATCCTCTTCACTGCTAATTGTGATTCCTTTGGGGCTACTTGAAATCGTGCCACCTGTCCAACCGCCTGCATTACATCTGGTCTGGATGCTGTCACATATAGTAGGCTACCAATCATTGATCTGTATTGTCTCTGATCTATAGACTTTGAATCATCATCTTTGCTCAACTTGCAACTGGTTTGCAAACTTCCATTCCAAACCTCTTTATCATTTCTCTGATATACTTAGTTTGAGAAATAAAAATTCCTTGGTTTATTTGACATATCTGAAGACCCCCAAAAAAGGATAGTTCTCCAAGTAATGACATTTCAAATTCATTCTGCATATCCTTTGCAAATTTCTTGATGTAGAGGTTGTTGTCTGCACTTCCTTTCCATAGTTCGTAGGGATTTTTGTCATTGTTGTTTATGAGAATTACTTTGTTTTGAATGTGAATTGTTGTATGTAGTGCATGTCTCCAAACACTATCTATCAATTTGGAATCCATTAGCATTGTTCGAGGCATTTCCTATGTAATTATCATCCATTATGATAATGTTCCTTTGTCTCTGAACCACTCTATGAACCAATCTATGAATCCATGCTCTCGTCCACTTTCATATATCTGTCCAAAAATGCTAAGTATTCTTACAAATCCATCTCTATCCATACTATCCAAGACTCTACTTGCACAATTGTCCATAATGCAGACCCATTTATCACTATACTATCATGAAGTATTGGTTAATATATCAAACTGTACTTCTTCTAACTAACTGCTCTGGATCCGTCTTCTCAAACTTTGCAAGTTGCTCGAAGGATGGTTCTTTGGTCTGTCACAACTATCACATAGAATCCCCCTGTCTAATATTCATATTACCTGGGAGTATCTAAGCTAGATGGATAAGAACAATTCCTACTTTGATGTGTATTCATCATCATCTTCATTGGTAGATTCATCATCTCTCTGAGCTCTGACTTATTTCTTTCTATGGATTCATCTTTCACTACAATACCTGAAATTGCAATCTCTTGAACCTGTTCCTTATTTACTTGTCCTTCTTTTCTTTCATTTATGTTCCAAAACTTTCTATATATGACATCCTTCTTTTTCTCTGTAGATTTTTCTTCATCTCGTTTTATTGCCAATCTCGCGATCTCTAGGAACTGGTCTTTATTCACCTGTTTTCTTATCCATACTTTCTTATATCTGATATCGATGTTCTCTTTCATGGAAGTATTGATCATGCTTCTACAATCACGAACTATGTGTCCATAGTTATGACATTTGTAACATTTAATGTTACGTGGGACCACATAGGAATTTATTGCTTGAACATTTATTTTATAATCCCTGCAATCTGCAACCTTATGTCCAAAGTTAGTACAATAAAAACAATGACCATAAAAGAAATTTGCATACCTAGGAGTGAATGATCTTCTTTGTGGTGTAGTCCTTCTGAATTTCTGCCTTGACTAATCATGATCATTATTGAAGCTTCTTTGTGGATTGAACATGGATGGTATTCTTGAAGATGTATCTTTATTAGTTTTATTAGATTATGGTTGACCATGATTCCTTCCTTTGAGTACTTCTGCATAACTCTTTCTATTTTCCTCATTCTTCTTTTATAGCAACATAGAGTGGTTCTTTTCATTCTCTACAACTAGTGTGGTTGTTTCTGTGTCTTCAATGTTCTTGTTGAGCTTGATGATTTTGACTCTTAGTGTAACAAATTTTTCTTCAATATTCTCAACCTCTTCTTCTTTATTCATTATCTGATACTTGTTGACCTTTTTCGTTCTCTTTGCTTCTTCAAGTTGGATTTTCAATGTAATTATTTATTCTTCTAGTCTTCTCTCTTCTTGACCAACCTCTTCCTCAAGTTGGTTTAAGTCATTGGTTCTTTCCTTGAGATGATCCATCAATATTTTTTCTCTCTTTTCTTCTTCTTCCTTTTGTGCTGCTATGTTGGCTTCTAAACATTTCTTTTGATATTCTAAATTTTCTTCAATTCTTTTTGCCTCTTTTAGTTGAGCTCTTAAATTATTGATCACCTGCTGATCTTTTTCAGAACCTTGACCACTTTCCTTTTTCTTCATCAATTCTTTCTTGGATGACTTATTTTATTCTCTTTCTTTCTTTAGATATTCAATTGAACTGATCAATTTTTCTCTATAATAAACTTCTTCTTCTTCATACTCTTCCTCTTCTAAATCTGTCTGACATGATGAGCATCTTTATTCTTGTTCAGTATCTGCATATTCTTTGGCATTTTCTGAATCTGCGATGGGTGAAGAATATATGTCATGTAACTTATCCCAAATTTATTTTGATGATGAACATTTAGCAACCTTTTCTCTTACCATATTAGGTAATCCTTCCCAGATGAATCCATTGCTATTTTTCTATTCTTCTTCAATTCCTTCTTGGCTGTAGTCTTTTCCCTTTTTGAACTATCATATCTTGTAACAAATGATAGCCAAATATAATGTCCCTGTGCCTGTAAAAATACTTTTGTCCTTCTGCTCCACATCTCATACTTAAAACCATTATGACCATTAAACATTGGTATTCCATTCTCATAATAATCCATGATCTCCTTCCAGTGGTTAAACTGTTTCCTGAAGGAACCGACTCTGATTCTAATTGTTGGATTACTGAGAGGGGGGGTGAATCAGTAATAAAGAAATTTAATCCTTTTTCACCATAAAATGTAAGTGTTATATCAATGTAGCATTATCATCCAATAGTTGCAGAGTAAATAAAAAATGACCAAATGAGCAATCACACACATACACAATACAATAGTGTTTTACGTGTATACCCAAAGAGGGAGAAAACCACATAATGATTTTTCTTATATGTCTTTAAGAATTACATTAATTGGAAGCACCGAATTCCTTTGTTTTTCAGCTGCAACTGGAAGGAGGCTCCAACCCCCTAGTTTCTTAGACTACAACCTGAGGGAAGCTCCAACTCCCCAATTATCTCACTACAACTAGAATGAGGCTACAACCCCCTATGTTCTCCGGATACAATCAGAAGGTGGCTACAGACACATGTCCTTACCCCTCCCAACCACCCTAGTATATAAGTAGAATGATGGAGCCAGAGTCACACTATCATTGTGAGATATACTACTGTAAACCTGTACCAATCAACTTGCATCAAACAACCTATACCAATAACCTGAACCATGCATCAACCATGCATCAAATTGTACCTCAACCTATAATCAACCTGTACCATAAACAAGTTCATCAACCATGCACCAACCTATACCAAACAAACTGTTATCAACCTGTACCATAAAAAAGTGCACCAACCATGCACCAACCTGTACCTCAACCTCTACCATGAATAAGTGCATCAACCATGCACCAAACCTGTATGAACAACCTGTCACAACAAACTGTCCAAACAACCTATCACAACAACCTGTCTCATCAATCTTATCAACCAAATCATATCTACTCAATAACATCAATCACCAAGAAAACTCTCAAAGATGTGAATAAATCAATCATAACACAACAATTCATAATCATCAACAAGATCAATATGTGCTTCTAATAATATACCAATACAAGTATGCTACATCATCCATAAACCATGTGTCAACAACAATACAAACGTGTGTCTCCAACCATGTACCAAGTATGTACCAATCATGTATCAACTACTCATCAACTATGATTCATCAATATGTACCAACATCATCAACTATACACTTCATGTATGTGCCAACTCATCAACTAATTGTCTCAACCATGTATCCAACATGTACCTCAACCAAAATTCTTCATCAATTTCATCATCCAAATATGATTTGTAACTGTATAATAGACCTTTTGTATATGATCACATACCTGCAAACCTTCCTTAAATTTAACAACAAGACTAGCATTTTCATCAAACTTTACTTTAGTCTCACATGACTAGTTTTGGATTAGTCAACAACTCTAACTTGAAATAATCATAACTATGTACCTGTAATGAATAAAGATCTAAAAATAGTACACAATATTCTTCAATACGTTTTATACAATTTCTCCAGGTGTCACTACTTGGAACCTCTCATAAAATGAGTTATAGGAAAAATGGCATACCTTGTTGAATTTTGGTTTATTCTAGAGAGTGAACTTGTAGAGAATGCCCGCACATAATATTTGTTGTATTGATATGAAAATTTTATACCGAATACTACAGAATGTACTCTAACCAACACATTTGGTCTTCCTGAATTTGGATCTGTTATGAATATGTCATGTCACTTTTACCTGAAACACCTGTTTTAGACTAGTTTCAAGACTAGCCACAAACCCTATTTTCCACATAGTGTAAATCCAAAAATACAATGACCCACAAGATGAAATTTGTACCACAACTACTTGTATATGTTTTCTCAATGGCCTCCCAATTTCACAGTCAGTATCATTCTAGAAATAAATTTATTTCGAAAATGGTGAGATGACCTGTAAATAACATACCTTAGAAAGCATCATCAAAATAATTTATCCTCCCTTGAATTTCGTCCTTCTTTACTTCACCTTCCCTCTAAAATTTGGCTTAGATATTCTTTGGTTACCTCAGTCACCTGTATATATTCAATATTCTCAAGTGTGATTAAAATGAGAGAGCTTTGCCTCTTATTTATACTCTCCAAGTAGCTTCCTTAGAAGCATCTTCTAGGCCACTTTGTCCACATAGCCACTTTGTCCACATAGTCACCTAAGTCCAAATTTGCCCAAATTGCCACTTGTCCATGTATCCAATAGCCACTTGACCACTTAACCCATTTTTCTCATTTTAGGGTTAACCTTCTTATAACCACTTTCCATTATTAGAAAGTTCTCCATTTACTTTATTATTTAAATAATCCTCCTTGACTTTGTCATTTCACTTTATTATTTAAATAATCCTCTTTGATTTTGTCACTTCATTTTATTATTTAAATAATCCTCTTTGACTTTTTCATTTCACTTTATTATTTAAATAATCCTCCATGACTTTTTCACTTCACTTTATTATTTAAATAATCCTCCTTGACTTTTCCACATCAGTTTATTATTTAAATAATCCTCTTTGATTTTGTCACTTCACTTTATTATTTAAATAATCCTCTTTGACTTTGCCACTTCACTTTATTATTTAAATAATCCTCTTTGACTTTGTCACTTCATTTTATTATTTAAATAATTTCTTATTTGCAAGCACTTTGACTTTTTTTACCTTTTGGGGTTTCAAGCCAATCATATGAGGGTCCTTCAACTTCGTAAGGCCATAACTCTCAAATCGTGAGGAGTTATGTGACGTTCCACATACCATTGGAAATGGCATGACATGTACTATCTATCTAGAATAGTCTTACTTGCAAATATATCAAAATTCATACCATTATACATAAAAAAAAACTTGGGTCCATTACCCAAACCTTTGTGCTACCAAAATGCTTTGTCAGACTTTCTTCAAGGGTTGATATCAATGAAAACCAACCCAATTAATCAAAACTATATTCATTTCTTGTGAGATAATCATTCCATAAATCAAATCTTTGTATTTTGCCTCATTATTGGTACATGCAAATTCAAGTTTGATAGCATGTGAATGCACAATCTTTCCTGGGTTTACAAGGAAAATTCCAACTCAAGTCCTGAAACTTGAGAAAGCTCCATCAATTGACATCCTCCAGTAATCTTCAAACTGATGCTTTTGATTCTCCATATCTTGAATTTTCTCCATGTATTCAATCTGCTCCATTTCTAGGATAGCATAGTTTCTGATCCTAGTGTCTATATAATATTCCATTAGTTCATTCTTCTTCTTTTTGAAAGAGAAGGGTCTCCTAGGTTTACGAGGGACCTTAATCATTGATCCTCCTTTATATGGAATAATCATGGAGTTTCCATCGTTCATTATGTATCCTTCGATCATAGACAACCAATATCTTCCTAAAACAACTCCATATGCAGGAGGAAGGTGTACCACAAAAATATTGAAAAATATAATAATATGGGGAGCCATCGTGATCCAAGCGTAAAAATCTTTGATTTCTCCATAATCTGACACTTTTTTGGAATCAATTACATATATAATTTCACCAGTCCCATAATATTTGGTGCAAATCATGCCCAATGCCTCCATGACTACCAGTGGCATAATATTATTGGTCACTCTAGTGTCAACTAAATAATTATGAAGTGCAACATCATTATTTTCAATTGAAATATAAAAAGGTGGGATTTTACCTGTCAAATTGACGGTTGATGTGTTCAGGATTTGTTTCGGACTTATAACAACAACCTCCATTTTTCCATATGGATAATCCAAAAATCTCAAAATACTTTCCCTTTGTTGAGGGATATTTACCACTTTTGTAAAAGGAAGAGTTATCCTTAGCTTACTCAAGTCCTCTATAATAGTGTATTTCATCTGGGTAGGGTTTGACATTAGGTGTTGATCTAATTCAAGTCTAATGGGGTATATTATTCCAACCTTCTTTAATTTCTCCAATTCAATCTTTACCAGTGGTTTTAATTTGGGGTTCATTATCCTTATCTTATTCTTGATAGGCTTTGCCCCTTCTCTCAAGGGAATAATATGTTGAAATGTTCTTTTATCATATGCCTTCAAATCATCATAACTCCATGCGAACACATCAAGATATTCTTTAAATAATGTTACACATTGATCAACTTCGTCAATTGTGCAATCAAATCCCAAATCAACGTATTTTGGGGAACTATCAGTTCCAATATTTCTTGTTTCTTGGACCTTTTGGAGCAATGCTTCTTCTAGGAGTTTTTTAGCATGAACATCTCTTGTAAAAAGAGACTCATATTGAATACAATTCCATGGGACAACAATTATGTGATTTCCCTCATCTTCATCGTCATTCATCAAAAAAAATTCCAATTCTTCATCATTCTCAGATACTTGTAAATACTCCTGATTGTCAGTTATAGAAGGTGAAAATATTATTTTTACTTGAAAATATGTTCTTCTCTGAACATCATTCAGGTTTGACAATGAGGCCGCCAAAGCTAATGAATCTACCTTTTGATTTTTGTCCCTTGGGATGAAATAAATATTGAAAGAGCTGAAGGTTGTTGCGGCTCAGAAATGTCCTATTTTCATCCAACTTTCCCTTCACTATTCTTCACATTTCATCGTCCCATTAACCTTTCATGATATCATTTTCATAAATATACTTTGGTTTCACCTTATTATTCTCCACTTTATTCATTTTAGTATTTAAAAGGAATTTGTGATTAAATGTTAGAAAATCAACATGTTTTCATATATATCTAAAAAATGTGTGACCTTTGTAATGTGTAGGAATATATGAAGGATTAATTCAAAAGGACTTCTCAAATACTTCCTCCACCATTTAAATATTTGAGGAGATAATTCAAGCCTATTCCAAGGAGAAGATCGTGGAGATTTGGATAACATATTTTATCCAAGATATATGAGAGATATGTGTGAGGATTTGAAGGGATTATATTTTGTAATAATGGGAAATTGGTTGAGAGAAAAGTGGATCCGTAATTATGAGATGGTTATCTTATCTTCAAGGCTCTCATGTATAAAAGAGAGTGCTCTCTCTTCATGAGGAGGTAATTAAAATTATTTAGTAGTCATTTAGTAATAGTCCTTCGAATTTGAAAGAGAAATGGATTCTTAGCTCTGATTCATGGTTTTGGTTTCCATGCTTTCATTATTTTGTTATGAATATTGATTTGATTATTGTGATGCAAGATTTCTTCATTGGTGTGAGCTCACGTATGTTGTTGTGTCATTCAACTCTTCACATGTTGTATTTTCTTTTCCTTCATGTAGTTCTCCATTCCTAGATTAATTTAATTTACGCAATTTCCCATTCCTATATTAATTTCATTTACAAAATTTCCCATTCCTATATTAATTTCATTTATGCAATTCAATTCCAAGTCGTGTGTTTAAATTTCCTGCATTAGATTAATGATTCAATTCAGTTGTAGCTTAAAAATTAGATTAGATTAGTCCTGCTTCAATCCTGCATATACTTTGCGTGTGCTTCGTAAGTTTACGAACCTCAGATTGACAAATTAGATAGTTGGGAAAGTACTACAACTCAATTAATACAACATTATTCCAACCCAATATAAAGACTGTCATTCCCTTGTTACGATTGATGTTCCTTTTGCAGGTAGTGTTGTTCATTTGAACAGAACAACTGTTGTTCCTTTTGTTACAATTGGTGTCCCTTTGTAGGGGTTGCATCTCTGGAGGATGGGTATTGAAAATGGAAGGTAATAACCTACATAGGAAACAAGTAAAATTCTTGTGCCAACGCCTACCTTCGGATGATTCATAGAGGTTATATTTTAGGACATCTTTAGAGCCCAACATTTTGGTGTCGTTGTCGGGGAAGCATGATGGATTGAGGTATTAGTTTCTTTTTTCATTTCAATTCATGCAAGTGTGATATATATGTGTTGGTAAGGGGTCATAGAAGCTACTTGAATGGATATTCCTCATGTTCTCCTTGCCAACCAGGTAAAAGTAATTTCAATTTCTGCAAAGAGTGTTTCAATTTTCGCAAGAGTAATTTCAATTTCTGCAAATTTCAATTTATGCAAGACTGTTTAATTTCTGCAAGTGTGATCTACATGTGTTGGTTCTAAGGGTCATAGATATGCTTCAGTGTAGATTCCTCACTATCCCTACCAACTATCAAGAGCCTTTAATTTCCACAACTGTGAAGAGTAATTGTTTTCTGTTTCAGTAAGAGTGTTTTTATTTAAGTTTTTTTAGATTTAAGTTTTGGGTGCTGTAAGAATCTCTTTAACAAGATGATATAACAATGAATTTAAGCTTGGAACAACTCACTCATATCCTAGCAAAAGTCGATATCTCCTCTTCTCTAGAAGAGGAGACCTTGACAACAATCGAAAGCTTTTTTACTCCTCTTGAGGCGAACAAAGAATCAACATATGAAGAATCTTTCATATTTAATGAAGAACCATTAGGTGAGAAGGAGGTCAAGAAAGCAAGGAGCTGCAACATGATTTGAGCAAGACAAATTGCGCCTACGAAATCCTGATCAAACGATTGTTTCAAGCGAGTACTAGGTTAGTTCCGTTTAGTTTTTCTTTTTATTTTCTTAATTCACAGTTTCAACCGCTAATTTCGCATGTTCATACATATTTCCGATTGTTATTTGCGAAATTGAAAGATAACATATTCTTATTACTATTGCGTGCATGAATACATTGGCTATTTGATTACACATAACTAATCTCTAATGTTAATTAGCATAGATTAGGTAGGGTAAACGAATAAAACCATGCTTTTGTTTTTCAGGTTTTGTTTTTGTTTTGAATAAGTATGCTCTCTTCTTGCACCTTGTTGCGATCTGGAAGATCATAAAGTAGAGATCAAAGAAATGGCTATGAGTTGTTTTCATGAATGATTTGGAATTGTTGACGATTTGAACACAATGCTTAATTGATTTTGGTCTTCAATTTTCAAATTAATTTTCTCCATTTGCTAAAGAATTTTTATTCAATTTGATTTATTTAAATTTCTAGTTTTATTTAAATATACAAAAATAA
>SNQJ01S0003578.1:30381-88008 GCA_010110895.2 Picea sitchensis
AAAATAAAAACTTTTGCAAATGGATTTTCACATTTCCTGAAAACATCATTGGAATCATGTTTTTATCTTTTTATGATAAAATTACTGTGAAGTCACTTCACCATGTATTCACGAAGAGGATTTTCAAAATGTGCTATCACCAACTGGTAAAAACACATTTCCTTTTTCATTAGGTTGATAGCATTAGTATTCATTTATGCACTTTATGTCTTTGATATTCTCACACTATTTGCTGCATATTAGTGCTAACATTTTACAGGTTCAAAGATGATAGAATTTCTTGCAGAAGTGACTTTCAAGAATCATAGAAACTTTTTTGAAAAAAACATGCTTTGTTAACAATTTGAAGGAGTTGAGTTTCTATTGCACATGTCACACCATTTATCATAAGAAGCTTTTCAGAAACCATTTGTATCATGACATGATCACTTACCCTTCTCCTTCCAAGATTATTCGTCATCCATTTATTGAAGTCCACTGTTTCATTGCCTTATCTATCATGGCTTCACATACACCTATCTTTATGAGTTGCATACATCTCTTTCTTACTTTTTCGTTCATTTTTCCTTACGAATAAAACCATCCATCCCCCTTTCCACAATTACATTGCCTTGTTTTCCTTGCCATAAAGCATTGTTTCTACTGAGATATTTCCTATAGTCCTACCAATATTTTTATTAGAACTCGCTTTGACTGATGTGGGATTCCTTAAGGCCCACCTTTCAACAAGTCTTTCCCCATCGATCTTAGCACCTTATCTGAGATATAGACTAAAGTCCATTTTGAGTACCTAGAGGCTTACATGCCTTAATGGAAAGTTCTCTCGCTGAAAATCATGGGAATACATCACTATCTCTTGATCGCCAGATCTTGCAAGTGGCTTGACATCAGAAAATCTATTCACACTTCACAAGATGTACTCGGGTACCTTGGCACTCATTGACATCAATGATGAGTTGCCTCGCATTGGTTAACGACATTCATCAATGGCCGATAATCCAATGACTTCTTTTCATGCTCGACATCGAGACATTCATTTGCATGACTAGAATTGTACCATCAGGTTTAGCAGTGGGTGAAGAATATACACTTTTTCATGACTCCATCAACAGTTGCAGTAGTATCTTTCACTATATGAGAGTACCACAGTTCTAGTTTCATACTTTCTCTTTTCCATGATTCATTCAACATCAGTTCAGATTCCTCCACTTCACATTCTCTGATCCAGCAGCCACGACAGTCATAGATACAAAAAAAATCTCCTTTCACATGATCCTACAGTAGTGACATCTTCCATGCTCCAGCATCTGCATCAACCATATTCCTATTGCATAGTTCATCAACATTTCAGGTAAGTGGAGGTATGTTATTTTCTAAACTTTAATCATGTAATTCCTCAACTTCTAGCAATGAATAATTTGGAAAATTCCCTCACCAAGTTCCCTTTCCTTTTCACTTCTATGACTTATTCCATGTTGCATGAGGACATGCAACTAGTTTAGTTGCAGGGAAGGAGACTTTATTCACTATTATCACTCCATTTTTCCACTACCATCATTCCATTTTTCGTCTCATTTACCATTATTGAACATTTCTTTTCCAATGATACTATGTTGTACTTTGCTTCATAAACATTGATATACATATTGGCATGATTCAAAAATATGAAAAAGGTCTTTTCTTATACTCAGTGATGTTTTCTTATGCACATTCATAACATATATTTTTTTCCAGTAAGAATATGGGTAAATTATTATCATAACAACAAGAGAACAAATAATGAAATGAATGTTGTTAACACAAGAACCAACATTCTTTATATTCATGGTTGTCACACAAGAACCAACCATAAGAGAATGTCATTTGTTACTCATGTAAATCCCATCCTGGAAACATTCATTATCATCACTCAAAGCTGACATTCATTTGCCAAAATGTCTTGAGAAAATCCATGCACAGTTGCATGCGGACATGCAACAAGTTAAGTTGAGGGGTATGTTGCGGCTTAGAAATGTCCTATTTTCATCCACCTTTCCCTTCATTATTCTTCACATTTCATCTCCCCATTAACCTTTCATGATATCATTTTCATAAATATACTTGGGTTTCACCTTATTATTCTCCACTTTATTAATTTTAGTATTTAAAAGGAATTTGTAATTAAATGTTAGAAAATCGACATGTTTTCATATATATCTCAAAAATGTGTGAGCTTTGTAATGTGTAGGAATATGTGAAGGATTAATTCAAAATGACTTCTCGAATACTTCCTCCACCATTTCAATATTTGAGGAGATAATTCAAGCCTATTCCAAGGAGAAGATCATGGATAGTTGGATAACATATTTTATCCAATATATATGAGAGATATGTGTGAGGATTTGAAGGGATTATATTTTGTAATAATGGGAAATTGGTTGAGAGAAAAGTGGATCTGTAATTATGAGATGGTTATCTTATATTCAAGGCTCTCATGTATAAAAGAGAGTTCTCTCTCTTCATGAGGAGGTAATTAGAGTTATTTAGTAGTCATTTAGTAATAGTCCTTAGGATTTGAAAGAGAAAGGGATTCTTATCTCTGATTCATGGTTTTGGTTTCCATGCTTTCATTATTTTGTTATGAAGATTGATTTGATTATTGTAATGTAAGATTGCTTCATTGGTGTGAGCTCACATATGTTGTTGTGTCATTCAACGCTTCACATGTTGTATTTTCTTTTCCTTCTTGCAGTTCTCCATTCCTAGATTAATTTAATTTGTGCAATTTCCCATTCCTAGATTAATTTCATTTACACAATTTCCCATTCCTAGATTAATTTTATTTACGCAATTCAATTCCAAGTCGTGTGTTTTAATTTCCCGCATTAGATTAATGATTCAATTTCAGTTGTAGCTTAAACATTAGATTAGATTAGTCCTGCTTCAATCCTGCATATACTTTATGTGCGATTCATAAGTTTATGAACCTCAGATTAAAAAATTAGATAGTTGGGCAAGTACTACAACTCAATTAATACAAAATTAGTTCGACCCAATATAACGAATATCGTTCCCTTGTTACGATTGATGTTACTTTTGTAGGTAGTGTTGTTCATTTGAATGAAACAACTGTTGTTCCTTTTGTTACAATTGTTGTCCCTTTGCAGGGGTTGCATCTCTGGAGGATGGGTATTGAAAATGGACGGTAAGAACCTATGTAGGCAACAAGTAAAATGCTTGTGTCAGTGCCTACCTTCAGATGATTCATAGAGGTTATATTTTAGGACATATTTAGAGCCCAACAAAGGTTTCCATCAATTCATTAACTCTTTTGAAATAAAACTTGAGTCTTTATTTTTTAATCTTATACTTCTGGGTAACTTGATTTATCACCAACTTAGAGTGGCATGTCACAATTAAATTTTTTATCTTCATTTCTTGTGCGAGAATCATTTCCTGAATCAAAGCTTCATATTCTTCCTCATTATTGGTACATGCAAATTCAAGTCTGATAGCATGTGGATGCACAATCTTTCCTGGGTTGACAAGGACAATTCCAAATCCACTCAAAAAACTTGAGCAAGCTCCATCAAATGAAATCCTCCAGTAACCTTCAAACTGATTCTTTTGATTCTCCATATCTTGAATTTGCTCCATGTATTCAATACGATCCATGTATAGGATAACATAGTTTCTGATCCCAACGTCTATATATTATTCCATTAGTTCATTATCTTTCTTTTTGAAAGAGAAGGGTCTCCTAGGTTCATGAGGGACCTTAGTCATTTCTCCTCCTTTATATGGAAGCATCATGCAACTTCCATCATTCATTATGTATCCTCCGATCATAGACAACCAATCTCTTCTTAAAACAAATCCATATGCAGGAGGAAGGTGTACCACAACAATATTGAAAAATGTAATAATATGGGGAGTCATCGTGATACAAGCGTACAAATCTTTGATTTCTCCATAAGCCGACTCTTGTTTGGAATCAATTGCATATATACTTTCACCAGTCTCATAATATTTGGTGCAAATCATGCCCAATGCCTCCATGAATGCTACTGGCATAATATTATTGGTCACGCCAGTGTCAACTAAACAATTATGAAGTGCAACATCATGATTTTCAATTGAAATATAAAAAGATGGGATTTTACCTCTCAACTTGACGGTTGATGTGTTCTGGATTTGTTTCGGACTTATAACAACAACCTCCATTTTTCCATATGGATCATCCAAAAATATCAAAATATTTTCCCTTTGTTGAGGGATATTTACCACTTCTGTAAAAGGAAGAGTTATCCTTAGCTTACTCAAGTCCTCTACAACATTGTATTTCATCTGGGTAGGGTTTGACATCAGGTGTTTATTCTTTCTTCCAGCGTTATCTGTCACATTTTCATTTTCTTTTTTCTCATTCACCTTTTCTCTATCTTTTTCCTTTTCCTTTTCAGAATCTTTTTTATTCTTGGATTTATTTACAAATTCTTGTGTCTGGGAAAAATTCTCTTGCGAGTCAGGTTCATTGTCACCTTCTTCAAATATATACATGTACATCTCGCATTCGTCCATCTCTACAATTTCTAGAACTTTCATTAGGTAAATAATTGTTCCCTTTCTCAACCATTTGCTCATCATATACATCATCCATAAAAACAACATTTGGGATTGGTTTCCTGGGAACTCTTTGTCTTTGCAGATTATCAGTGTTTTCAACCCTCACTCTCTTTTCTTGGGGAGGGTTCCTTATTTTCTGATGGAATGACATTCTCAGATTTTCTACATAATTATCCCCCCTTCTTAATATGGTTATCTCATTTTGCATTTTCCTGATGGTTCTATTCATTTGTGCAATTTCAATTCTTTGCTTAGTTTCTTGTGCCACAACAAGGTCTACCTTCACATATGGTGTGGTTCCCTTAAAAAACCCTCCTCCAATTGTTTGATTTTGGATAGGTCACAACTTCTTCTCTTTGTTATTTCTTGAACTAGAGGATCCTTGATCATAAATATTTAGGCCACCCATATTCCTCTGTACTTTTCCCAGGATAATATCAGAGTCAACACCCATATCAATCATAATTTCTTCCATCTTAGTGGCCTTAATCATTATTTCCTCCAAGGTATCCATTTGGGATGTTCTGATAACATATTTTACATTTGGGGGCATTGCATTCTTATAACAACCAAGTATCACTGGGTCATTAGGTCTTTTATTTTATGGAATCTTACTCAAGGTTTTGTTGAAGATGAGACTAAAATCTTGTATTCTTTCATTCTTCCTCAAACCAATCACAGTGAAATTAGTGAGAAGGGTATGATAGGCAACTAGAGGAGCGAACCTAGTCAAGAACATGGCTTCAAGGTTTTTAAATGAGCCAATTGACCTAGTGGGTAATGTCGTATACCATTCATAGGCTCGTCCCGATAAGGTTTGAAGAAATAAACTTACCATCACATCATAATATTCAACACGATGAAAATAAAAAAAAACATCAAGAAATAAATTAAGGTGTATTTTGGCATCAATTGTTTCGTCTCTGAAAAATTATTTCAAGGTTCCCTTAGGGAGAACATGGAGGTCATGTTTCTCACCTAAAAAATTTAAGGGGGAATATCTTACTCTTCTTCAGTTTCCATACATTAGATCTTCCTGATTTCTTCCACCACCTCCTCCACCTCCTTGTCTTTCTTCATGAGGTTCTCTTCGTGGTTCTTCTCCTAGTTGTTCATTTCTTCCTGCCATGTCCAGGGATATTCCAGGAATATGTTTTCCACTTATTATAATACATAGTTTCTTGCTTTTACTTCTAGTAATGGGTCCCTTGTATTCATCTAGCTTCAATCCTGACCTTGTTCTTGTGTTGCTCGAGCTAGTCTTTCATTTCTTCCATCTTGTTGCTCGCCTCTTCTCTGTCTACGAAGGATTTATCTTTCTTCTTCTTGGACCAATGTATGCCAAGATATTTTCATTTATTCTATGGTCTTGGTTTTCATTATTACCAGATTATATAGCTGATGTAGGATGCTTCGTTGATTATTTAATCTAATTTCCAGGTGGGGCTGATCAACCTAGGGAAAAGTCATGTATCTTTCAAAAATTGCTAAACCATATTTCAAATTTTCAGTATTTCCCCAGTGAAGTCACCAAAAAAGTTAACGCTTGAATCCATTAGGAACAAAACAACAACCTCACAGGGATACAAATCCCCCTACACTTTATATAGGTGGTACTCCTCTTTGTTTCAAGATTTTCTTGGAATTCTAGTTTTTTGAAATAATATAGGACTTTGAGAATGTCCGTTGTGATATTCAAAGAAATATAAAGATTGCAGTAAAATAAAAGTGTTGTTTTTAAAGAGAGTTACTGAGAGATGACCAGGAACCTCACACATCACATATTTGAAAAACATAAAAAAAAATTCCTCACATCCATCATAGTTAAAATTAATATTTTTTATCACATAAAAGAAAAGAAAATGGTTTGCACGCATAAGAGAACTTTAACAGAGCAAACACAGGTGGAGCTCAAATAAAGAAAATGATATATCAATATCAAATATTTTATACTCAAAACTCAGAGTTATAAAATCCAATCAAAACTGATCCCAAAATAATTCTATTGGCATTTCTGAAAAATATAGAGTCTATTACAAAGCTTTGAAATTTAAATGCATTTGTACTTAGAATTGGGATTGGGGCTCCCGCAGAACATAAAGAAAATATAAATAAGAAATAAGTTTTGTAAATAATATGGTGGGTGATGAAAGAGTAGAAAGACCTGGAAAGAAGACATGAAGAAGTTATTAGATTTTGGTTAAACCTTTCTAGTCAAATAAGCAGAGTAACTGGATGAAAAACTGATAAAGAAAGAAAGATGTGATCAACATAAACTTACTATGAAGGTCTCTCTCCTATTCACTTGCTTTCTATTTTCCTTTTATTTTACTCATTGATGATTATATGAATCGCCTCAACTATTGCTTCTAGGCCTTCTTTGGTTAATTTATCAATTGCCTTTTAAAACCAATTTTCAATGTAATTTTTCATTGGTGCAACATTTATTTCATGCTTGATTTTAATATTGAATAATTCGCCTTCCAAGTCTCTTAATTCATTAGAACTGCCATGTATTGTATCCTCAATATCTTTATTTTTAACATAATAATCAACCAACCAATTATCTATTTCTTCTTCATTATATTCAATTATGTCGTAAAATTTCTCAGTTGATAACCCCTTTAATATCTCAATTTGTTCATCAAATTGTTGCTTTGTCATAAACATTGAATTGATAATTAAATTAGGGTCTTGTACTTCACCAATGCTTCCTTCTAGATCTATCTTTGTTAGTATTTTGAACAATTCTTCTCTTTTTACTATGTCTTCGCTACATGCTTGGACAATGTTATTGAAATTCTTGATATTTTCCTTCCAACAAGCATTCACTTGTTTAATTCGACTTGGAGAAAGAAGATCCTCTTCTCTTATTTTCAATTCTATCATGTTTGAGACTTTTATTCCAAATGGAAAGACAACATCAGTGTACAAATTTTCCTCATTCTTTAAAACAACTTGCAGATACTCATGAAAATCATGTGCCCTTGAGCCAAAAGAAACAATATTTTTTGATACCTCCCATGATTATGTTATCAATGAAATTCTCTTTTTAACGTTTTTTCTCTACACAACTTCGGACTACTGTGAGTAAACTAGAAGATCCTTTTAACTTAATGGAAGGTGTAGTTGGTTTAACCATTGCCAAAGGACTTGCCAAGATTGGAAGAGGCATTAAGCAATTTTCCAATTCTTTGATCCTTTATTTTAACTTAGCATTTTTAGATTCCAAACCATCAATAGAATCGTCAAGAGAATCCCCAGTTGCCTTGCAGATTTTGGAAATTTGGGACGGCTACATGTCCTTTAGCTCAACCTCTGAGTGAGACTTTACCTTTTTATTATTCTTGTCACTTCTTTCTACAATCAACTTTTTAGACTCTTTATAAAAAACAACACTTTGAAAAGTGAAGGACTCTTCTTCACTAAAGGTCTCATTTGCAACAACTTACAATAAAGAATTTTGTTGAGCCTTATTTTCTGGCTGTTCCATTGCAAGAAATATTTTCTCAATATCTACTTATAGCTCCATGTCCTCCATAGAAAAGATTTGGATTCCATTTTCTATAAGATTATCCTCTTCCTCTTGCACTAAATTCTTCCTTTTCTTTCTTACAGGGGGAGATTATGTGAACTCCCAATTTTACAAGGGGGAGAATTCTTCTCTCCCCCTCCACTTTAAATACTGTTGACAACCTTTTTAACTGGGTGGGCCATTGGATCATTTCTTCGGGATGCAATATTCTTGGGAGTAACAATTGGAGATTGAGCACTCCTTTCACTGGGACCTTTTCCCTTTTTCTTATAAAAATCATTAGTACTGAGTAATGCTTCTAGGTCACCAACATCATGTACAAGAGTACTTTGGTTGTTACCTTCTTCTTCTTCATTCAATATAGTCTGGATGAACAAGTTACAGAATCCCACCGAAAGCATATTTTCTACAAATATTTTTTTCAGATAAAATCCTTTTATATTTTCAACATACTTTAAATTCACATTGTTGAAATGATTTATGTTGGCATTTACTCTTCCTTTCTTACCATATGAGTTCTTGACCCAGGGTTCATGTCTTTTGGTTTTCAAACAAAGCCTCTAAAACTATTGGCCCTCCTGGTAAACCAGAAGGCAACACATCACACAGAATGTGTTGCGTAATCTCACCCGAGATAGATTTAAATGGGTGGCCGTAAGACTCAAGTGTTTACAGCCTAGGATTGAGTATGAGATAGGATATAGTTACTCAGAGACATCTACTATAAATTGTGATTTCAATATACTATTATTTGCGATTATGCATTATCTTCCACAGTTTATTCCCTTAATAACACAACCATATTTCATAACAATATAATAACTCATTCATTCATTAAACACAACAAGTAACTACTGAAAGAAGATAAAGATATACATGCATTCATCACATTACACAGATATTACCGTGGTTCACCTTGTCCTGGGCTACGTCCACAAAGATTTGGCTCTTGTATCTTTTATTATGGTAGTTCTGCATCTCCAACGCTACGTGCTTACAATTCTCCTGAGATGGGTAAGATCTATATGAGGCGAGCTAGATCGCACTAGGATCCTCAGCCTGCGATCTAATCATATCTTCCTTCTCTCCTCTCCTCTAGCTCAAAAACATACAAAATATTTCATAACCACATTACATATCACATCAAATCGTACATATCTATGATGGAACAATACAAAATCAAACTAACAAGGAACCCCATATGATACCTATGTATTTATATTTATACATTTCAAGCTCTTCATATGTTTACAATATATTTCCAAAACCCTAACCCTACCGACATTAGGTCTTCCTCCCATGCGCGTGTGTTGTTATTCCTTCCAGTTGTCGCTTTCCTTGTGAACGTTTTCTTGCATGCATGCATGCTATGTTTTCCTCCTACTGCTACTTCAGTTTCTATATGCTTTCTTTCACCACGATCATCCTTCTTTCCACTTTGGCCTGCTGCCAATAGGCCCCCAACACTGACATGTGGCTCATCCCGAGCCACCGAATCCTTCTGAGCTTCCTCGATCTCCTTGGTGATCATCTAGAACTTTTCCTTGAGCTCTTCTATTTGTTTCAGTGCCTGCATGGTCTTCTCCTTGATTGTTCCCATTACCTGGACTGCCACTTCATCACTGATCAATCCTACACATTTTGCTTGGGTCTGTGCTATCTGTCTCTTAACTACCTCTGCCTATGCGATTACTTCTTCTACCCGTTCCTGCAATGGCTCTATTTGAGCCTGACGCTCTTGTTTCTGCATTTGCGCAGTGATAAGTTATGCCTGCATCTTCTTCATCTCCTATGTCCCTTTGACTCATTCTGGGATTGGTATGGTCTTCTACTTTTGCTTGATCTCTTGGATCGCTACATTGATCCTTTCCTCTTCCTTGTCCCACCGTTGGACCTGTGGATCCTCCTCCAACCTTGTCCAAAGCTGCGCTGCTTTATTGAACAAGTCAGCTGCCATGCTAACCTGTTTCTCTATCTCCTACAACTACTCTATTTCTTCCTGCTTCCTTTTCTCCTTCACTACTGGTGGAGTGGTGGGTATGAGTTGTTCTCGAAAATTATCGATCTCCTTCTGATATTGCTCGATGGCATGCACAATCTGTTCAATATTTTCTGCTACTGGAAGTTCATTCCCTTGCGTGGTGTTTGGAAGTTTCTCAAAAATTCCTCCTACTCTGTGTTCCAGTTCATTCCTGCATTCTCTTTCCCCCTGAGTTTCGAACTTGGCCCGATCACAAACTTTTTCCAGCGCCTCCCACTTTTTTGTTTCTTGTTGTAACTCGAATAAGTCTCTGTGTGTGCGAGATTGTACCTCGTGGTCGACGCTAACCTACAAATTGTGTAGTTCCCTTGATGGCATCTGTGTCAACACCAATTGGATGTGGTTTAAATCCTTCAAGGGTGTCTTCCCCATGATTTCATCCATGCACAACATGCTAGGTGTGATGTAGACCATTGCGTTTGTGTGCGGTAATGAGTGGAATGGATCTCATTCTTCTACCTCCACTCTTTCGTCGGTATGTGGTGTTGATGGCTCTATGCTCATGATGCTTCTTGCTATCTATACTTCCCCAAATTTCTTAAGGAACTGTCCCATTTCTTCCATCTCTTTTTGTAGTTTGTCCCTGTGATGTGATATATGGTCAAAGTCCTCTGCTAGAAAATCCTGAACCATTTTGGTGATCATTTCCTCATTGTCCTCCGTGATTGTATAGTCTAGTGATATTCATTGTGACTTTGATTTCTTGCATGCACCTCACGCCTGCATGGCCGGTCTCTTATTTCCCCCTGGTTCCCGTGTATTGGGATTTGGGGCGCTCTCATGTGCTCCCTCGACCTGTTTCTGTTGTTCGTTGGTCGACTATGTATTCTCCTTCTTCCCCTTCTGGGTTCCTTTCTTCTTTGGCCCTTCTTCTATATATGTTGGCTTGCTTTGGCCCATTCTTGGTCTCTTGGGCACTTGGATTTCCAGAGGCTATGTTTCTCCTTGCTCTGCCTCTTCCTCTATTGTTCTCTGTGGTACTTCCTTGGTAATGGATGGGATCCTCCATTCGTCGGGCCATTCACTGATGACCATGTCAATATCACCCTATGTAATGCAGTAGTGCATCGATAGCCACTATTTAGCTAGATCCTTCCTTGCCTATATCCACATTGTTTTTCATGTGGCCCAGAAGTTGGCGATGTCCGCATATCGTGCGACAACCTTTGGTGTTATTCTGCATGATCGACCGATGGCTTATTATATGTCTTGTAGGTATGATTCAAATATGATCCCATTCTCCCTATTATTCCTGGAATTTGGCCTGAATCTCAACAATAGATACCTCGTTCCCGCTGGATGTGGTCTGGTACAAAAAACTACATACCCTGGTTCTCGCCATCCCATGAAGGTTATTAAGGTAATCAACCATGATTAATGGAAATCTGTGCCTAGGTATTGCACATCCTTGCAATCCTCTTGGAATAAGTTCAATAAGTATGGATCCTAGCTCATTGAGGTTCCTTCTGTGCACTGGGCTGTAACTGCAATAACTCCAGCTGGTACTTCCTCTCTGCGACATTTTCTTAGCAACTTGTAGGCTAAGATTTTTTCTCCCAACTGTGTGGCTACATTATTAATTTGTTTGATAATGCTGCCTCCCGTCCCCCTGGAGGTGCCATACTTCTTCTTTATTTCTTCCGCTAACGCTTTCTCCTTGGATTTGTCGTCCATAACCAACATGAGATCCATACCCCGAATTGGTAAGCCTGTTATTTGTGCAATAAGATCAACAATTATGGGTACGGGTTTGTCCAACGATATTCCCCTTGTTGATACTTTGTTATGAAAGTAAGTGAAAATCAAGGAAGAAAAGGAAAAATGTGAACTGTGCGGAAGACACAGTGACTGTTACTCGGTCAAAGTGAGTAAAAGAGTAGAAAATACAAAGCGAAGTAAGAGAAAGAAAGTCATTGGACGAGGAGATAGAGGATGAAAAAATAACAAGTGGAAAAAGACACCATTGGATGCTTTGGAGCACCACGCAAGAAGGAAGGAAAGACAGGCTGGCGAAGCCCTGAAAATGCGGGTCAATTTGACCTAGGCTTTTAGACACCTAGGGTTTTGGTAGAAGGATCGTGGACAACTTAGCAAGTGGAAAAATCCACCATTGGATTCTTTGGAGCATCACGCGAGAAGGAAGGAAAGATAGGTTGGCGAAGCCCTAAAAATGCAGGTCAATTTGACCTAGGGTTTTAGACACCTAGGGTTTTGGTATCTAGGGTTTTGACACCTAGGTTTCGACCTAAGGATGTCGGTGAGTGATTGTAATGTATAAATATAGGTCTAAAGGACCTGGGTTGGGTTGTTGTTGGTGTTATGATTGTTGTTGTTGTTGTCTTTGTCATTGTGTGATCGAGTGAGTAATATTGAGTGAGAGAGAAGTGTTGAGTATGAGAGCCTTCTGTATTGTAAGATATTCAACTGGGTGTGAAGATAAACCTTGCAGCTGGGTATGCAGGGAGGGGAGAGATAGCGAGGAGAAGAGAGAAGATCTGCTAGCTGAGAGTGCAGACAAGAACTGTATGCTTCATCTTAATATATTATAAAGCACATTTTTGTGGATGTAGCCCTAGAGAGAGGGTGAACCACATATATCTTGTGTAGTGTGTGATTGATGCTTTGTTCTGTGCCCTTTGATACACTACTATTGAATTACTGTGTTAGATCTGATAGATAGCTGTGTGGAGTAGATCTAAGATGATAAGTGATATATGCATGCTGTATTGTTATAGTATTAGATCCGCTTGATATTCCCCTTGGTTGTAGACATCTCTGTCCTGCAAACCCCCCATAACTACTTCGGGTGAGACTGCATATGCTTCGCAAGAGTTGCCGAAAGGGCCAATAGTTAGGGCTTGTTGGTGCACTCTTGGTGCTGAACCCTGGGTCTTCCCATGTGCCAAAAAATGGTTTCATTGTCGAGACAAGAATCTTCTTAAGGGAATGTAAAGGTGGTTTCCATCAAAGACAAAAATTCAAAAGTGGATAGAGGATCAAGAAAGGGACTTCGCTGGAGCCCAGAACAAGAACCCTAATATTAGTACAGATGATTGGTTAGGAAAAAATATCTTTACTGATATACACGATATTTTCTTTGGAGGAATCCATCAGGAGCTATATGAGTGGTTAGCTAGGTTAGAAGATACCCAGTTTGAGATCAGATCTAGACCTATTGTGGTTTGGATATCGATGTTGATCAAGAAGGTCAAGAGAGTTGATAACGCTGTGTCAAGAGAAGTAGATCACTAGTTTGATAGTACCATTGGAGGGTATATCACCGAGTTTGTTGTTGATAGAGTAGAGTCATATAGCCAAGTTGAGAGATATTTATTCAAGGGACCCAGAGGAAAATTTTTACATTTTCTGAAGTTGAGGATCAAGATGCTATTGCATGAGAAGAACATCTTGAAGATACAGTAGATTGGTCAGATCTGGAAAAGCTAATGTTGAATAATTCAGATAGCGATAATGACACAGAGGTTGGACATATGCACAGTAGGAGAGAATTCAGAGAAGTTCTTCTTGCGAACTTATTTAAGTAGAACTATGGGGATGAGGCTTTATACAGTGGAGAAGAGGAAGATATGATGGATGAAGAGCATTCAGAACCCGCTGGGATAGAGGAAGGGAAAGTTGAAGAACCTCGCTGGGAAGAGCCAAAAACTTCAAGAACTGTGAAGACTGCTGAAGTAAGTACTATTATCCCTCCTGTTGATTCAGTAGCATTAAGAAATCAGAGTAATCCAAGCCACTAGAGCATTCAGAGAACTTTCACTAGTAGTCCACCACATACTCAGTCAGGAACCCTAGGAAGATCTATGGAAGATGAGACGAGACTCCCTATTTTTAGGGGATATGGATCTGAATATCCTGATCAACACTGGTTCCTATGTGAAGTCGTATGGAATATTAAGAATGTCACTGACGAAGTTGTTAAAATAAATCAGTTTAGTACTACCCTAAGGGATTGCACACTGAGATGGTACATGAAGCTTGTCCAAGGACTTGTACAACCTAAGCCGATGAATGAGATCAAGCATGCATTGATTGCAGAGTTCAAGAAACTCAATTCGGAGTCACAATGTATTACATAGATGAAAGAGATCAAGAAGAAGGTAGCCGAACTTGTTTGGGAATTCGATCAGAGATTCAATACCTTAACAGGTCTATTGACTTTTCAGATCCCACATGAGTAGAACAAAGAATGTTCATTGTTGCCCTCTTACCACACATCAGATTTCCCCTGATGCAATAGAAGATTGCTTTGTAGGCTGAGGCGTTGGAGATCACCATGAAGTTAGAATCAACCCCTATGGGAGAATCTATCTCAGGTATGAGTCAAATCTTGAGTCAACTAACTAGTTTGTCTCTGCAGGTTGAAGATATGAAGAAAGACTAGGGAAAATATAAAAGAGAAGACATCTGGTGTGTCAGATTTAGATCAGAAGGCCATGCCAAGGAACAATGTCCCCTATTTCATTAATAATTGGCCTCTAGAACTCCGATCCCTTTGAATCAAGTCACTGTACCCTGGTGCGAGGTATGCAGAAATTGACATCGCCCTGGTGAGTGCTACTACATGAAAAAATATGTTCAGACACCCACAAATTTGTATTTCACATTCTATAAGTCTGTAGGGAATGATGATAGGGATTGTAGGGATTACAACCTCATGCACCAAAGGTCAAGAGACATATACAAAATTCAAGGCGAAGTACAACAAGAAGGAAACACTACATAGTATAACTCCCCTAGGAGAGGAAACTTCAATCCTCGCGGTGGATTCATAGGACAAGGAGGAGGAGGAGGAGGTATGGGTCGAGGCTGAGGACATGTCATTTGTTACAACTATGCACAACAAGGACACTTAGCAAGGGACTGTCAAAACCCTTGCACTACTTGTAGCTAATGCAGTTCCTTCAAACACGTTATAGAGGATTGTCTTGTGATGCTAGCTAATCTTCAGGAAAGATGAGGACCTCAGCAGAACCCACAAGTGAAACTGACATATGATGAACCTCGTGGAGAAGACCCTAGAGTCACTGTTATCACTCGAGGAGGAGTTGTTACAGGAGAAGACAGACTGACCCAAGGAAAGACTACAGAAGAATTAGGAGCCCAAAAAGATACAGAGAAAACCCAGACTTTTGATGCAAAGAAAGAAAGACAAATATTTGAGGAGGTGTTGGCAGCCCTACACGATTTTGTTATTTGAACAACAAACAAAACTTTCTTTAGCTGCCTTCACCTCATCTTGTAAATATTATCATTTTGTGATGATTACTGGATTATAAAAGATGTTCATTAATTCTTTAAAGTTTGCGTTTTCATTTTGTTTTCATGTTTGATTCATGACTGAAAGCATGAATCAAACATGAAAACTTAGCTTCACATTATGTTCTCTATACAAGCCATTCTTTTGAAATATCATCATGCTTATAACCAATATAAATCTAAGACTTGAATGACTTATCTTTAGAACGTTTTAGGTATTGGTATAATTTTTATATGCTTAGATGGTCTTACATTTGAATTATGAGAATTTTGTTTTGATATATTCGAACCCATTGCAAAAACTATGATCGTTCTAGTCATGGAAATTTATGCGCAACTATTGTACCCTATACTTAATAGGCCTTTCATTACGGGTTATAGGTTTTCATGCTCTGTACACAAGGTTTTCATTACTAGGTATGGTCGAGCATTAAAACTGAATCCTCAATTTTCATACTTTGATTGCACATAGGCTTCATTTTGTTTGTTTCCATTTTATCCATTCTGATTTGTTTCTTTTACTCCTACCATCCAAACCCATAACTATTTCGAGTCGCCCCTATTACAGTCAATTCATATTTGTAATGGCCCCTGTTGTTCGATTGGAGCCGAATGGCTTCTAAGCACTACTCTATCACGATGATGCAATCGAATATCTAAGAGGTCAGGGTTGGGATACCTTCATCAAAAGGTTCAAAGGTTATAACCTTCATGTGGCTACGGAATTTTCGCAGACTTTCGATGGGTGTAGGACGAAAATTGGAGATATCCATTTAGAGGTAACTGAAGATTTTGTGAGTGAAGCCATAGGGCTTCCTTCGACCGGTGAGAAGTGGTTCAAAAACTCAAAGATACAAGAAGTGCCATGGAGCCTCTTCATGACCTCCAGGAAAATTAATTGTTGTGAGAAATGTATCCCTATTTATTTGGTTAAAGCTAGATGGCACGATCTGCTATTGATCCTCAAGCAATTTGTGACTTGTGAGGGTTTCTATGGTCTAGTTTTTCTCTATCATATACATCTGCTTATGCATTTCATAGGTTTTCAATTAAATGTGCCCTTCTATTTGTTGAGAATCTTGTACAAAATATCTAAAAGGTATAAGAGACAGAGCCTCGACTCTAGTCTTTTTCACTATGACTTGATCAAAATTCCATTGATTCACCATTTAACAACCATAGGCGATTGCTGGGATGGTTTTTTTAACAAGAAATGGTTTTTCTACAACCATTCCTGTAGAAACCCCTATTTCGAGTGAACCATTGAAGGAAAAATAGTCAGACATTCAAGATAACGAGCCAGACTCACTAAATAGAAACCCTCGAGACGAGGCAATGCCCAATAAATATTCACATGAACAACATGATGTTGGTTTTGTGTTGATTGAAACCCCTATGCATGAATTGGATGCTGGCCATAACACCACTGTAAAATCGGATATCAAAAAATCTTGCAATCAGACAAAACAAAAACACATGGCTCTAGGGTTTCAAAACAAAAGAGATGGTTGCCTTATTTTGAAAAATTTAAGGAATCAAACTAAACCTCATTTGAGCTCGATCGACTTGATCGAGGTCAACGAGGTCTCAGATCCCAAAGTTGAAGATTTCCTGGCTGAAGAAGATCTAGATTGTCAAAGATATGATCCTGCTCAACTGTATGAATTTGTTAATAATCTTCCACCATGTCTTGACGTTAAAGATGGGTTCACTGGTATTAAGCTTGGTCAAGGTCACATAACAGGTAATGTCGATACATCCAGTCTTGAATGTACACTTCACCAACATATCGTTCCTCATATACAATGTGAGGTTTTCCTACAGTGGATTGCACGATACTACACTAATATTCCCATCCTCTAGGCTTAGATTAAAACACTCATAGCTTAGAGTGAATTACCGAGAAAAGAAAATCTTGACCTAAGAGAAAACATAGAGAGACAAGCTAAACGCCTTAAGAAGATATGTAACATTGTGATAAAAAACGCAGACAATGTTAATGCCATAATCAATTTCGAGCTATTTTGATCCATGTTTAGTCATTGGTTGAAATGGTAAAATTGTTTTTCCCCCTTTTTACATTCATGTTATCTTTTTGAATCAAATTGGTTTAAAATTAGATTTTGTTTGCTAAGATAAGACTTGCTACAAAATCTCTCGATTTTGTAGCCAAACCATTTTTAAATAAAAAAATAGTAATTAGTTGTTAATAACTTATATAACTTGTTCCCTTTTCGTTTTCAGGAAATGGTAGATCTTGATGCTGATTTTCTGAGGTGGAACATGTTTGATTTAGATGATTAGTATTTCTTTCCTATTTATTTTGTAAAAAAAGAATTTTTTTTATTAAATTTTGAAAAGAAACAACTCAGTTATGAGTGGCTGAAGGCCCTCTATTTTTGTTATTTTGATTTCATGAGATCTTATCCTATCCTAGGGGATAGGAAGATGATATTTCAAAACACTTTAAATACTCTTCATTTTTCAAGTGAAAGGCATCTTGGCCTGGAACCAATTATGGACGAATTATTTTCAGGACTTAATGGAACAACTTCTAGCATTTCAGCTTTAGACCACTGTGAATGTTGTTTCATTGATGTTTTGCTTTCTCTTATCTTGGGATATTAATGTGTTGTATATATTTAGTCTCAATGACATGTTATGTTCCATGATATTCATGTTGTAGATGTCGTTCATGATTTGTTGTTCCATATGTTGTGACTGTGATCATCGTATCAATTTTAATATCATGATTTTTCTTTTATGTTTAATTGATAGATAAAATGAATGTGTGACATAAAGATTTCTCTGACTGTAATCATTCACAATTATAATATCACCGAATTAATATGTGTTCCCTATTCTATTTTTAAATCCCAGCTCCTAATATATTCCTTGAATTTATTCACGAATAATTTAGTATAAGCCTACTGCAGATTTCTTTCAGAGGTGGGGCAGCTAGATGCTCTTGGTTAGTACAGAGGCACAGACACATTTAACAAACTAATAACAAGTTAGCTTCACCTAATTCTAATTTTTGTTATTTTATGTATTAGTGAAACAGGAAAGTTCAGATCGGCTTTGACCATCTGTACATCATTGTTTCATAACTTAGTTAATTCAAGTTTTATTAGATTTATAATTATAAAACATAAAATATAAAAATGTTCTTTCTTTATGTGCTTCTAATTTTTTTTTATCTTTACATTGATTTTGTAAGTTTCCATTAAAACTTGCAACCTGTAAATTCTGTTCATAAGTGATATTTTTATGTTTTCTTTCTCTGCTTAAATAAATTTACAATAATTATATTAGAGTATATATACATATTATAGTTTTAACATTAGTAAATTTATTCCCTTTCTTTATTTTAGGACCTTAGATTGGCTAACAGATCCATTAAAACTGTCAGAACAGGTTACCCCAAACGACTTAGGTTATTTAGACAACCCCGAACTAGACTTGTTCTTCTAATTGACGGCCTGTCAAATTTTCCCGTCAACAAATGGTGCAAGAAGGAGGGCCTGAATTCAATTGATGGCATGTGGAAGTAACAAGACTCCTCCCCCACACACTCGCTCCCCTGTCATAACATGTAGTCACTCAGACAACAACGTTACGCTTGAAACAACAACTGCCTCAAACGATAATCTGAGTTTCCCGTTGAACCAGTAACACCAACTCCTCAAGGGGTCGACGTACAATAAATTGTTCTTCAGTCACTTATAAGGACACATAGTGCCTTGGCCCGTATCAGACAACCTGGTAGGCCTCTTAATCAACCCTTAGATTTCTCGGATATCTGATAGCAACTTGAAGGCACTAGTCTACTCTCAAATCCCCTAGGAGATAATACCACCAATCCTACCGAAACACATATTCTTGGAGCCAAAGGGTCTGGTATCCCACCTTCTCCTCCTAGTTCATCTCCATCCTCTTCAGGAGGAGAGTCATTTGACGAAGTCAGTTCCTTGCATGAATCATCTCAGCCTTCGACACCACCAACACCCATGGAAAACCAAAACAATCCCACCAGACCTTGGCTCGATCAAGATGTCGTGGTTGTACCTGGACCTCAACACCCATTGCCAAAACACCCAGAGAAATGGTTGCCTAAATTTGATCTATATTATAAACAATCTGCTGAAGATTGCATAAAGAAGTTAATGTTGGCCATTAGACTCCAAAGTGTAGAGAATGAAGATGTAGTATGCAAAATATTTCCTTATACATTCGAAGGAAATGCCTCCACGTGGTATTTCTCCCAACAACCCCAAACCATTGTCTCCTGGGACAAGTTTGAAACTTGTTTCTTAGAGAAGTTTGGAGATGATAAATCTACTGAAGTCTTGGTTATGGAGCTCTCCAACCTAAAAATTAACCCTAAGGAGAAAGTAAAAGATTTTAACTAGATATTTCTTACGTTAAAGAATCGAATTCCCATAGATTCAATGCCCGCTGAAAGTCTAATCGTTGCATATTACACTAAATCTCTACACAACAACATAGCAATTTGGGTCAAAAGGTCTAAGAAGAACACACTGCTAGAAGCCTTTGAGGAGGCAAGACAAATCGAAAATGATATATTAAACTTAAAAGACAATATCAATAGTGAAGCTGAAACAACTTCATCCTCTAAAAAGAAAATAGAAATCCTTACTAGGCCTCCCCAAGCCAAAAGTCAACCTGAAACTTTAGACTTAGAAATCTTGTAGAAATATTTCCAAAAACTATCAAATCAAGTTGTGGACTTGAAGAGATCATCCGAGGAGGCATCCTCAAGCAAAGGAAGTTTTAAACCTCATTTCAGAAAACCTTTTCCTCCCAATTGGCCAAATTCAACCACTGAAGGTCTCAATTTAGAAAGCTTGTAGTACGCTTTGCAAACTATTCTAGAAGCACATGATAATCCTGATTCTTCCCCTCCTAAAAGTTTTGAAGACGTAGTTGAAGAAGAAGTACAAGAAGAAGAAGATTCATCTCCCAATATCTTTAGTCACTTCTCTGATAGTATTTTCCAAGCAAATTTTGAAACTGTCCACCCCTACAACACAAGAAGAAAAACACAGAACAAACCTTCTTCTGAAGTAAGTAATAATGTGTTTCCAAATCAATTGAAGCAAGATGAAATTAAACAAAGTTTAGCAACCGCTTTTTTAGAATACGATTTAATTGAAGACCTGAAAAAACTAAGGGATAATATTTTTGTTTTCGAGTTGTTGAAATTTCCCCTTATTTTGCAAAAAATGCTTCAACGTATAGCAGAAAATAATAAGAACAACAATCCTAACAACCAAAAAACTGCAGAAATTGGTTCTAAAACAACAAAAAAGATCCCAACTAAAACAACCTCTGAACCTCCAAATAAAAGGGATTTAGCTGAAAAAACGGTATCAAATGTAGATAAAACTGTTTCAGGGACAACAATAAAAAATCAGCAAAATCCTGTTGTTAACGCTTGTAAAAATGTCCCACCTTTCTTATTAACTTTTGAAATTTTTAATAGGAATGTACATAATTGCATGGTATATTCCGATGCATCATCAAATGTGATGCCTTTATCTGTTTGTCAAAAACTCAATGCAGAAGTTCAACCTTCTAATCTCAAAATCATTCATCTTGATCGGACGAACATTAAGGTAATCGATGAAATTAAGAATGATCTATTTAGGTTATCTTCTAATCCTAAGGTTTACCAAATTATTGACATCATTGTTGTTGAAATCCCTAAAGTCTATGGCTTGTTTTTAAGCAGGGACTAGTCTGAACAACTGCATGGTTTCTTTGCCACTGATTGGTCTCATTTGTGGCTGCCAGAAAATGGACAGCCTAACAAAATTAGAATAAATCGTAAACGTTATCTCAAGCATAGCATGATAGATCTAAATGATGCAAACAAGCCTTTCACCGCATCTACTAATTCATTTGAAATGTAGGGGATGAATACCTTCTTTGGTAACTTCATGACCGAAAGTTCCCCTATCACTAATCTAGGGCAACAATCAGAAATTATGACCTATACTTAGTCATTAGCTTTTCCAAGTGTGAAAAACACTGCTGATGAAGCTCAAATCTAGTCATTGTACTTTGATGGATCCAAATCCAAAGAAGGAGCCGATGCAGGATGTGTACTCATAGATCTCGCAGGTAATAAAACTTTCATTTCTTGTCGATTAGAGTTTGAGTGCACTAATAACACCGCCAAATACGAAGCACTTTTACAAGGGATTAGGAAATCTCTGGATATGGACATATGGAATTTAATTGTATTCGGTGATTCATAAATCATGGTCAGGCAGGTAAGAAACACCATACATTACTTGTCACCACATCTGAAAAGTTGCCAAACTGAGGTATGGAGTTTAATGCAAAAATGCTCATCATTTAACATAAATTCCATTCCTAGACTAAGTAATTTGGAGGCTGATATATTGGATAATGTTGCTTCTAAACTATTTCCCACAGAAGGTCTTTCTCCTAATGCATTTTCGATTAAATTGTTGTTCAGGCCGTCAATCCCGGATAACATCACCAATTGGAGAGTGTTCGATGATGACCAACAGATCATCAACTTCTTACATATGGAGGACACCTTGTAAGGTAGAGTCATCGACGAAGGCATTCATGATGAAAACCTCCGCAACTTCATGGTAATATCATATCCTAGATCTTCTGAATCGATGCCCGATATGGTAAACTCTATCCCCAGATCTATTGTAAGACTAGAGAGGTTTTATGACTTGCATGATAAGTTTAGAGGGCCAGTTAATTGTAAAAAGAATAATTCTTCTTTGACTTATGAGACGGTAAATTTAGGGACTAAGGAAAATCCTCAGAATATTAATTTGGGAACATGATGCTCCGAGCAAGAACGATCTACCTTTATTAAATTGTTTAAATAATTTAAAAACGTTTTTGCCTAGACATATGCTGATTTGAAAAAAATTGACCCTAATATAATACAACATGTCATCCCCATGAAACCACAAACTCAGCCTTTTCAACAAAGATTAAGAAAGATGCACCCCAAATTAGAACCCACCATCAAGAAAGAAGTGAATAAACTACTAAATGAAAAGATAATTTTCTCGGTGAGACACACACAATGGGTGTCTAATATAGTTCTTGTAAGGAAGAAAAGAGTTGAAATTAGACTCTGTGTTGACTTTCGTAACTTGAACCGAGCGTTTGATAAAAATAACTATCCCATTCCTCCAATGGAACAAATCCTTTAGTAGGTATTTGGTTCAGAAAGACTATCTCTGTTAGATGGTTTTTCAAGATATAACGAGGTCCTCATGTCTCCCCCAGATCAGCTCAAGACTACTTTTCATACCCCATGGGGGACTTATGCCTACAGGAAGATGCCTCTTAGGCTTATAAATGTCGGGGCGACTTTCCAGAGAGAAATGGACATTGCCTTTCGTGGTATCGTAAATCAGTCAGTAATGGTCTACCTTGATGACATTACCATTTTTTCTAGAAACAAGAAAGATCACTTGTCTCACCTTAGGGTTGTCCTAGAACGATGCCGCAAGTATGACATATCTCTCAACCCTAAGAAATCCGTCTTTGCGGTAGAGAAAGGAAAACTACTTGGGTTCATAGTGTCCAAATACGGAATGATTATTGACCCGAAAAGAACCCAAGCTATTGCTAAACTCTCCCCTCCCTCTTCCCAAAATCCATGCAGTCCTTTTTAGGAAAAATTAACTTTGTCAGAAGATTTGTCCCAAGTTTTTCAGAAATGGTAAGGCCTTTACAGAATTTAATTAAAAAGGATGTTCAATATCGTTGGAGACCCTAAGAAAATCAAGCTTTTGATTCTATTAGAAAAGCAATAGTATAAGCTCCTTGATGAGCCCCGATTTTTTCCAAGATTTCACTCTTTACACTTTCACCTTTGATCGATCTTATGATGTTGTGTTGACACAAAAGAATGATGAAAGCAATGAAATACCCATTGCCTTCATGAGCTCATCCTTCAAAGGGGCAGAGCTAAATTACCCAGCTATGGATCAACAAGCATATACTATTTTTAAAGCATGAAACACTTTCGGTCATACCTGCTGAAATCTAGAACTAAAGTCATCGTTCCTTACCCGATTGTGAGACAATTGTTGGTACAAAAGGAATTGGGTGAAAAACGAGCAAACTAGATGACCTCGTTACAAGAATATGACCTCGAAATAATGCCTACACAAATTGTTAGAGGTCAAGGCATGTGTAAACTAGTTGTTGATTCAGTTAAAAAACATGAAAGTCAAATTAACACTCTAACTGTAAATCAACACAATGGAAGACAAATCAGTTGTACACAAGTTGCTGTTAATTCTTGGTATGACGATATCAAATTTTATTTAACACATGGATCCGCTCCTCGCTATATTGATCCTAAAAATAGAAGACCACTAAGACTAAAATCTACATCTTTCCAATTAATAAATGATGTATTGTTTCAAAATAATTTCGACGGTGTTCTTATGCGTTGTTTGGAAAAGGATGAAGCAGGGAAAGTACTATCTGAACTTCATGTAGGTGAGGTTGGTGGTCATTTTGGTGGAGACACCACTTCTCACAAAGTGTTGAGAGTTGGGTATTATTGGCTCACGTTATTTAAAGATGCTCATGCGTTGTGTCATAAATGCATAATCTGCTAAAAGGTTGGTAGATGAGTAAGAGAGGCAGCATTCCCTTTGCAGCCTGTTACTGTAGATTCACCTTTTCAGTAGTGGAGTCTTCACATCATAGGACCAATTAACCCTTCTTCCTCACAACAACACAAATATATCATTACACCAATAGATTATTTTACCAGATGGTCTGAAGATGCACCTTTAAAAGTGGTAAACACAAATCAGGTGGCATATTTCCTTAATTCAAATATCATTACTAGATTTGGCATTCCCAAATGTTTAGTCTTTGATAATGCATCTTATTTCTCATCCCTGGATATGAATGTATTCGCTTTAGAAAAAGGGATTAAATTGAAATATTCTGCCAGCTACTACCCCCAAGGAAATGGTCTAGCAGAATCAACAAACAAATTTTTTATCAATATCAAGAGGATAGTTTCTGAAAACCACAAGAACTGGCACAACGCACTATTTAATGCACTCTGGGCTGATAGAGTGACACCCAAAACCTCTATTGGTAATTCTCCTTTCTTTCTCGTTTACGGGAGAGAATCAATCCTACCTCCTCATGGTTTACTCCCATCCCTGCAATTATCACAGAAAGTTCAAGAGGAGGAATGCCCTCCCCTTGAAAGTTGATTTAATGCCTTATTAAAACTAGAGGAAGCGAGAGCACAAGTGAAGAAGAATTTGGATCAACATTAGCAGATTGTAAAAAGCTGGGTTGATTCAAACTCCTCTTCAGATAGAAACTTCGAGGTAGGAGACCTGGTTCTCAAATGGGATAAACCCCATGAGGGAAAAGGGGAACACACCAAGTTCCAGAACTTGTGGTTGGGACCATTTGTAATCTCTGAAAAACTAGGTCCCAACTCTTTTCGTCTACACAATTTGGAGGGATAGCCAGACACTTTTTGGGTGAATGGCCAAGCTCTCAAAAGGTATTTTTCCTAATGATTCTGGATCAACCTCTATACATATTTTTATTTTGGTTCTTTTCATTTTGCTTGTTTTCACTGTTTTCTGAATAAGTTTATGTCTGGGTCACCATTTAGTTCATGAAAGGAAACCATAATGTCTCATAATAAATAAAAAATCAAGATCATTTCAAAGTATCAGTGCTGTAAATGGCTGAAACTCAGACTAGAAAAAGAAACTTCCTATTCAGAATAGTCTTCTTGGTTTCACTTTATAATCATGAGAAGATACGGTCATCATTAAAGCTCTTTACGCTGTCCTTGTTTTTAAAGAATACAACTCAAGTATGCCTTCCTGTCCTCGAAAATTTATTCTTATTAGAAAACTAAATTCAGATCGTGATGAAGGTCATCAAGCTAAAAATTAAGTTGGAAAATATCAAGTGTTCTGGAATCTGAAATTTTCAGTATCACCCCTCTCTCCTGAAGATCATAAAATTTATGTCAAATTGTAAATAACTCCTAGAGCGCTGTGGGAAGTGTCTGTAAACCCATCAAGATACTGAACAAATCTTCAGGCAGCGGGTAAATGCAAGAATGATGCCGAGACAACTTTGTCGGGGTACTGAACATGCCTACTGGCAACGAAACAATGTCGGGTTCAAGAAAATTATCAGGTATAAATTTTGATATTAATCGTAAAATGTCCTTCATCTTGAATTGATAATTCTTGGACAAGGTAGAGGTGTAAGAGTGGGTTAATTGACATCCCTACTGAGGCTATAGATACCTTCTGGCAATAGTGGCCCTGTCAACAGTATCAACGTCATTTTCCTAAATATCGTCTCTCTCATAATTAAAACTTGTCACCATATTTCATTTGGACAGAAAGACATATGACACCAGACTGTGTGATGTTTTTGAGTTTGATTGGGATGATTGACTTGCTATCGATCGTTCTTTAATTTTCAACCATTCTGATTTGTCCTAACATGAATTCTCTGGTGACGCAGAGATAACTACTTCACCCAGTAAGTCGCCACTATTGGCATCCCTACACAATTTCGTTATTTGAACAACAAATGACACTTTCTGTAGATGCCTTCACCTCATCTTGTAAATATTATCATTTTGTTATAATTACTGGATTATAAAAGATGTTCATTAATTCTTTAAAGTTTGTGTTTTCATTTTATTTTCATGTTTGATTCATGACTGAAAGCATGAATCAAACATGAAAACTTATCTTCGTATTATGTTCTCTAAACAGGCCATTCTTTTGAAAGATCATCATCCTTATACCCAATATAAATCTAACACTTGAATGACTTATCTTTAGAACATTTTGGGTATTGGTATAATTTTTATATGCTTAGATGGTATTACATTTGAATTATTAGAATTTCATTTTGATATATTCAAACCCATTGCAAAAACTATGGTCGTGCTAGTCATGGAAATTTATGCGCAATTATTGTACCCTCTAATTAATCCATCTTGTTGGCACATTGAATTAATAGGCCTTTCATTACTTGTTATAGTTTTTCATGCTCTGTACGCAAGGTTTTCATTACCAGGTGTGGTCAAGCATCAAGACATAACCCTCAATTTTCATACTATGATTGCACAGAGGCTTCATTTTGTTTGTTTCCATTTTATCCATTCTAATTTGTTTCTTTTACTCCTACCATCCAAACCCATAACTATTTCAAGTCGCCCCTATTACAGTCCAGTCATATTTGTAATGGACCCTATTATTCGATTGGATCCGAATGGTTGCCAAGCACTACTCTATCATGATGATGCAATTGAATATCTAAGAGGTCAAGGCTAGGATACCTTCATCAAAAGGTTCGAAGGTTATAACCTTCATGTGGCTAAGGAATTTGCACAGACTTTCGATGGGTGTAGGGCGAAAATTGGAGATATCTAGTTAGAGGTAACTGAGGAGTTTGTGAGTGAAGCCACAGGGCTTCCATCCATCGGTATGAAGTGGTTCAAAAACTCAAAGATACAAGAAGTTTGATGGAGCCTCTTCATGACCTCAAGGAAAATAATTTTGTGGGGGAAAGGTATCCCTATTTCTTTGGTTAAAGCTAGATGACACATTCTGGTATTGATCCTCAAGAAATTCGTGACCTGTGAGGGTCGTTATGGTCTAGTTTTTCTCTATCATATACTATTGCTTATGCATTTCATAGGTTTTCAATTAAATGTTCCCTTCTATCTATTGAGAATCTTGTACAAAATGTCTAAAAGGTATAAGAGACAGAGCCTCGAATCTAGTATTTTTCAGCACAGCTTGATTAAAATGTTGTTGATTCATTGTTTGGCAACCATAGGCGATTGTTGGGATGGATTTTTAACAAGAAATGGATTTGTTACAACCATTCCTATAGAAACCCCTATTTCGGGTGAACCATTGAAGGAAAAACAGTCAGACATTCTAGATAATGAGCCAGACTCACTAAATAGAAACCCTTGAGACGAGGCAATGCCCAGTCAGTCTACACATGAACAACAAGATGTTGGTTTTGAGTTGATTGAAACCCCTATGCATGAATTAGATGCTGGCCATAACGCCACTGTGAAATCTGATATAAAAAAATCTTGCAATCACACAAAACAAAAACACATGGCTCTAGGGTTTCAAAACAAAAGGATTGGTCGCCTTATTTCAAGAAATTTAAGGAATCGAAGTAAACCTCATTTGAGCTCGATCGACCTGATCGAGGTCAATGAGGTCTCATATCCCAAAGTTGAATATTTCCTGGCTGAAAAGGATCCGGATTGTCAAAGATATGATCCTACTCAATTGTATGAATTTGTTAATAATCTTCCACCATGTCTCGAGGGTAAATATGGGTTCACTAGTATTAGTCTTGGTCAAGGTCACACAACAGGTAATGTTGATACAACCATGCTTGACTATACACTTCACCAACATATCGTTCCTCCTATACAATGTGAGGTTTTCCTACATTGGATTGAACGATACTACACTAATATTCCCATCCTCCAGGCTCAGATTAAAACACTCACAGCTCAGAGTGAATTACTGAGAAAAGAAAATCTTGAACTTAGAGAAAACATGAAGAGACAAGATAAACGCCTTAAGAATACAGGTAACATTGTGATAAAAAATGTAGACAGTGTTAATACCATAATCAATTCCAAGCTATTCTAATCCATGTTTAGTCGTTGGTTGAAATGGTAAAACGTTTTTTCCCCCTTTTTACATTCATGTTATCTTTTTGAATCAAATTGGTTTAAAATTAGATTTCATTTGCTAAGATAAGATTGGCTATAGAATCTCTTGATTTTGTAGCCAAGTCATTTTAAAATAAAAAAATAGTAATTAGTTGTTAATAACTTATCTAACTTGCTCCTGTTTCGTTTTCAGGAAATGGTATATGTTGATGCTGATTTTCTGAGGTGGAACACGTTCAATTTAGATGATTAGTATTTCTTTCCTGTTTATTTTTAAAAAAATAAAAAAAAATATTAAATTTTGAAAAGAAACAACTCAGTTATGAGTGGTTGTAGGCCCTCTATTTTTATAATATTTTGATTTCATGAGATCTTATCCTATCTTAGGGGATAGGAATATGAGATTTCAAAACACTTTAAATACTCTGCATTTTTCAAGTGAAAGGCATCTTGGCCTGGAACCAATTATGGACGAATGATTTCAGGACTTAATGGAACAACTTATAACATTTTGGCTTTAGACCACTATGAATGTTGTTTCATTAATGTTTTTATTTCTCTTATCTTGGGATATTAATGTGTTGTATAGATTTAGTCTCAATGAAATGTTATGTTCCATGATATTCATGCTGTAGATGTCATTCATGATTTGTTGTTCCATATGTTGTGACTGTGATCATCGTATCAATTTTAATATCAAGATTTTTCATTGATGTTTAATTGATAGATAAAATGAATGTGTTACATAAATATTTCTCTGACTGTAATCATTCGCAATTATAAAATCATCGAATTAATATGTGTTCCCTATTCTATTTTTAAATCCCAGCTGCCAATATATTCCTTGAATTTATTCAGGAAAAATTTAGTATAAGCCTACTGCAGATTTCTTTCACAGGCGGGGCAACTAGATGCTCTTGGTTCGTACAGAGGCATGGACACATTTAACAAAATAATAGCAAGTTAGCTTCACCTGCTTCTAATTTTTGTCATTTTATGTATTAGTGAAACATGAAAGTTTAGATCAACTTTGACCATATGTACCTCTTTGTTTCATAGCTTAGTTAATTCAAGTTTTATTAGATTTATAATTAGAAAACATAAAATATAAAAATGTGCTTTCTTTATCTGCTTCTCAAAAACAATTATCTTTACATTGATTTTGTAAGTTTCCATTAAAACTTGCAACCTGTAAATTCTTTTCATAAGTGATATTTTTATATTTTCTTTCTCTGCTTAAATACATTTACAATAATTATATTAGAGTATATATATATATTATAGTTTTAACATTAGTTAGTTTATTCCCTTTCTTTGTTTTAGGATCTTAGATTGGATAACATATCCATTAAACCCGTCAAAACAGGTTACCCCAAACAGATTAGGTTATTTAGACAACCCCGGACCAGACCTGTTCTTCAAGTTGACATCTTGTCAAATTTTCCCGTCAACAGGAGGCAAGAAAAGAGTTCAAAGAAGCCCGAGGCTCTTCATCAAAGACACGGCCATAAGTAAAATAATATGGAATGCCTCTAGCATTCGATTAGTCTACTTTACCAACAGAAGGAAAAGAGGTAAGCAAGCTCATGGAATATTTATATACTTGTATTAAGTTGATTCAGGATGAGAGCGATGTACAAGAGCTACAAAATTTAATCAGACAACATGATATAGGAAGGATAGATCCTTTATTGAATAAAGTAGTACATCAACTATCCAAGAAGAGAAGGACAAATAAGGAACTACACTTGAATTCTTAGATAGGAGAATATGTTATAGACTATGTGGTCCTCGACTTAGGGTTGGAGGTCAATGTCATGACGAATCAAACCTGGGCACTGATGGGAAAAATGAAGTTGATCTATTCCCCTATGAGACTTAGGAAGGATAATCAACAAGTTGCAAGCCCCTTTGGAATATTGGAACATGTCCCTGTGGACATCGATGGAGTATGAACATTTGCATATTTTGAGGTAATTGAGATAGTTGATGACATATGTCCTTATTTTGCATTGTTAGGAATTGATTGGGCTTTCAATTATTCCACTATGGTTGATTTAAATAAAAGACGTATGACATTTGAAAGAGATGGACTTAGGGTCATTGTACCTTTAGATCCAGATGAAGGTCAGCGATACACAGAACCTATCGGAGAAGAAGACCATGCATATGAACTAGAAAACATATACAAATTAATAGCCAGACAACAAGATTACATTAATCCTACGGCCGGTGGAAACCCAAGATGGCGAAGTGAAAACGCATGTTGATCAGATTCAGAAGAATCACTGGAGAAATAATAGAACAAAATGTATGAAGTATCTACAAGGATATGTGCTATATTAACTAGAGAAGTTCACTGGATTGACACAATAGTAAGTAACTTGCCCACCTTTGATGGTCTGAATCCATTAGAAAACTTCTTGTCGGAATTCAAATAAAGTGTACCAAAACAACAGAGATTGTTGGCAATGGATGAGGCCTTGAAAGCCACACCAACAAGTTGGTGGGGGACACACAAAAACAACATTATAGAATGGGTACAATGTCATACCCTCATGACTACATAGTTCTTATCACAAGTGGAAGGTTGTGAAGTTCGGTACACAGGTCGAAGTTTCCCAAGGACCATGTGCGAAGTTGCGAGGAAGCCTCGAGAACCATTCCTCAAGAGAAGTGGGTGCACAAGTTCATCAACACACTAGACACAACCCCTATCAAATGGTACCTTCAAGCGGAGCTCTGCCTCATCACTGCAGGTTGGGAAGGCATGCCTTAGAACTTTGTAACCACCTTCTTATTTGACAGTCAATATCCTTCAGTATATCAAGCGTTACATATTGTAAGACATAAAGTATTTGAGGAGGCCTCTAGCCCCCCTTTAGAATAAGAAGAGGATGAATGGAATGCGCCTCTCTAGAAACTGCAAGGTTGTTACAACATCAATGTTGATGAAGACGATGATCCTAGGAAGGTGAACATTGCCAAAATAGAAGGCCATAGAGATGTGGAAGGACGAGGAATTGAGATACCATTCATTGAACAACCGATCAATATTAAGAAGGTCAACATTGGAATAGAGCAGACACCGAAGCTTTCAAATGTTGGAGATTATTGGGATGATGCTACTATTGACAAGATAACAGAGTTACTGCATGAATATTAGGACTTGTTTCTGACCAAGTTCACTGATATGAAGGGCATTAAAGGGCCTATGGGAGAGATGAGAATCCCTTTGAAACCATATGAAAGACCAATCAAATAGAGACCCTACATATTGAACCCTAAATATAAGGAGAATGTGAATATTGAGCTTGACAGAATGCTGGAAGTAGGGATTATAGAACTTGTTGAAGAATTGGAGTGGATTATCCCTATGGTGGTACAAGACAAGAAGACAGGAGAGATCAAGATCTGCGTAGATCTCATGTAGTTGACTGATGCATGTTTTCATGACCCCTTCCCTACACCATTCACTGACGAAGTGTTAGATAGTGTGGGAGGCCAGGAGGTATATTCTTTTACAGATGGATTTTCAGGATACCATCAGATCCAGATTGCCAAGTAAGATCTCCATAAGACCACATTTGCAATAGAACAGGGATCCTACCAGTATACAGTGATGCCATTTGGATTGAAGAATTCCCCAGCCATATTTTCCAGGGTGGTGGTCGAAGCATTCAAGGAGTTTCTGCATAAATTTCTAGAAGCATATTTTGATGATTGCATTGTTTTTAGTTTATTGAAAAATCATATTGAATCTCTAAGGATAATATTGGACAAATCCAGGCAGTGTAAAATTGCCTTGAATCTGAAGAAGTGCATCTTCTTCTCACCATTTGGAGTGCTATTAGTTCATATTGTATGCAAGCAGGGATTGCTGGTAGACCCATCTAAAATTTCCATTATCATTGATCTGCCACCTCCTACTTTAGTCAAACAGCTGCGCACTGCGCTGGGACATAATGGATATTACAGGAAGTTCATTAAAGGATATGCCCAGATTACAACACCCATGGAGAATCTTTTGAAGAAAGACTGTCAATTTCACTGGATAGAAGAGTGCCAACAGAGCTTCAACACACTGAAACAGAAAATGGTTACTGCGCCTATTTTGGTTTTCCCAGATTGGAGTAAGGAGTTTCATGTGCATGTTGATGCATCTTCTATTTCCTTAGGAGAAGTGTTAGAACAACCTAGGGAAGGAGATATTGACCATTCGTTAGCTTTTTCTAGCAGGAAACTATCCATAGTTGATATTAATTACACCACCAATGAAAGAGAAGGGTTAGCCATGGTGTATGCACTGCAGAAATTTTGCCACTACTTGTTGGGATGACACTTTAAAATGTTTATTGATCACTCTGTGCTGAAATACCTAGTGAAATATCAAGTATTGGGGGGGGAGAATATGTAGATGGATTCTTCTATTTCAGGAATATGAATTTAAGATGTGGATTAAATAAGAAGAATGTGTTGGATTCTTGAGAGGGGAGTTTGAATGATAATAGAGAAATATAATCCTTTAACCACTTCAATCCAGTGTTATATCAATGAAGCATTATTATCCAATAAACTGCGGAGTAAATAAACAATGAAAAATGAACAATCATACACATACACAATACACAGTGTTTTACATGGAAACCGTCGGAAAAACCACGAATGCTTTTCTTATATGTAGTGAAGAATTACATTCATTGGAGCACCAGCTTCCTTTGTTTTCGAGCTACATTTGGAAGGAGGCTCCAACCCTAGTTTTCTCGAGGGGCTTAAACACGAGAGGCTCCAACTCCCAAATCCTGCGGCTACAACCCGGAAGGAGGCTACAACCCCAATGTTCTGCGGCTACAACGGAAGAGTGGCTACAACCACATGTCCTTGCCAGATCTGCCACCACGAAGTAGAAGTAGAATGATGGAACCATTGTCACACTATCAATGAGATATACCATGTAAACACGTACCAATAAATCTAAACCATGCATCAACCATGCATCAACTTGTAATCAAGCACTGTGCCATAAAACAGAATTATCAACCGTACCAACACGTAATCAACTTTGTACCATAAACAGAATTGCATCAACCATGCACCAACTTTTATCAATCAGCGTGTACCATAAACAAGTGCATCAACCATGCCACCAACACGTAATCAACGTACCATAAAAGTGCATCCAACCATGTACTTAGTATGCTTGCCAATCATATGTCAACTTCTCATCAACTATGACTCATCCAATATGTACCAACAGCATCATCAACTATACACTTCATGTATGTACTAACTCATCAATATTGTCTCAACCATGTACTCAACATGTACCTCAATAAGCATATCATCAATTTCATAATCCAAAATATGATTTGTAGCTCTGTAGACAGACCTAGTGTTTTTTATCACATTTATGCAAACCTTCATTAACTTTAACTTGACGAAACTAGCATTTTAAGCAGGCACTTTTCTTTAGTCTCACATGCCTAGTTTTGGATTAGTCAACCCCTAACTGAAGTAATCATAACTTTGAACCTGTAATGTATAAATATCTGAAACTGATACACCAAGTATTTCTTGATGTGTTTTATGCAATTCCTCAAATGGCACTACTTTGAACCTCTCGGAAAAGGAGTTATAGCAAAAGCATACCTTCTTTGAATTTTGGCTTATTCTAGAAGCGACCTTGTAAGCGTGCCCCGCAATGTTGATGAAATGATATGAACCTATTAAAAGAATACTAAAGACTGTACCTAATGAAATTTGGTCTCACTGAATTTGGATCTATTATGACAAAATTATGACGTTTTTACCCAAACACGATTTTGACTAGTTTTAGGGCTGGCCACAAACCCTATTTTTTTCATGGAGTGTAACTCCCCAAAATACAACGGCCCACAATATGAATTGCAGCCACAGATACTTGGATGTTTTTCCTTACATTGAAATTTCAGGATCTTAATCATTATGAAAAAAAGTTATAGAGAAAATGGTGAGATGACTTTGAAAATAACATACCTTAGAAAACACCATCAAAAGGAATTTATCCTTCCTTGCATTTTCGGCCTTATTTTCTTCACTTTCTCTTAGAAATTCGGCAGAATGTCCATTTGTGAACCTCGGACACCTATACATATTCAATATGTCAAGTGTGATTCAAATGAGAATATACTTATTTATATACTTGAGTAGCTTCCTTAAAAACATATTCTAGTCATGGCCCCACTTTCCTTATTTTAGGGTTGGGTCCTTCTAATTTCTCCATTAAAATTATTATTGAAATAATTTATTTTTGTATTCACTTTGAATTATAATGCCTCATCACTTCACTTTGTGTTACCTTTTAAAATCCTCTTAAACCACTTTGATTACTTTGACCTTTTGGGGCTTCTAGATGACATATGAGGGTCCTCCAACCGTGAGCCATAACTCTCAAGCCCAGTGAGGAGTTTTGTGGCGTTCTACATACCACCAGTAATGAAATGTATATCCATATAGAGATAGTATTATCTGAAAATATATCATAACTCATACCTATTACCCATCAAACAAACTTGGGTCCATTACCCAAACATGAGTCTCCAACTTCTCATGGCCATCATAACTCATACCATTACCCATCAAACAAACTTGGGTCCATTACCCAAACATGGGGTCTCCAACTTCTCATGGCCATAACTCTCTAACCGTGAGGAATTATGTGACGTTCCACATACCACCAGAAATGACATGACAAGAAATATCCATCTAGGATATTTTCCATGACAAATTCACTTTCCTTCATCTCATTATTCCATAATTAAGCATGGGTTCTCTTACTCCACAAAGTGTCTTCCCGTGAGGGCTTTCACCATAATGGGACCACTTTGGAGTTCATCCATATTTACTTCTTATCAACCATGAAAAAACAATAATGAGTCATATTTACATCAAACACTATTCTGTCCATTACCCAAAACTTTGTGCTACGGGTCTTTCTTCAAGGGTTGACATCAATGACAACCAACCTTAATCAACATAATGAATAAATGTCCTAACCACTTGTCAAGGTTGGAACATGGCGAAGAGATAACTAGTTTGGAGGATGCACAATTATTGGCCATTACAAATATTAATGACCACTTTGCAGAGATAGTCCAGTTCCTATCAACAGGAATGGAACCTAGTGAGTATACAACTCCCTAAAAGAAACAACTAGTAGTGCACGCTGTCGAATTTTCACTTATAGATGGACAACTATACAAAATGGGACTTGATGAGATATTGAGAGGGTGTGTTATGGAGGTACAACGACGATTAATCCTTGCTGAATCTCAGAAATGCATCATTGGTGGACACTACGTAGGGAAAGCAGCTGCGTAGAAGGTTCTTAGAGTTGGCCTTTGGTGGCCTACCTTATAGAGAGATGCTAAATATTATTACAGAGCCTGCGATGTATGCCAAAGAGTTGGGAAACCATACATAAGAGATGAAATTCCTTTAGCACCACAATTGACCCTACAAGCATTTGAGAAATGGGCCACTAACTTCGTGGGACCTATAAACCCACCCGACAAGTGCACAGGAGCAAGGTACATAATTACTGTGACAAGGTACTTGACCATATGGGCCGAAGCAAGAGAATTTAAGGACTATAGTGAAACTAAAACTGTGTGCTTCATATTTGATGACATCATAACCAAGTTTGGATGCCCAAATATCCTTATGAGTGATCAAGGCACACATTTCATCAATAAAAAAGTTGAAGCCATGACTGAGGAATTTGCAGTCCACCATCAGAAGAGCACGCCTTACCATCCACAAGAAAATGGGACAGTGGAAGCATTCAACAAGATCTTGGATACAACACTGATGAAGATTTGCAGTGTGAACAGGGATGACTGGGATTTAAGAGTACCAGTAGTAATATGGGCCTATAGAACCACTTGCAAGAAGATAACAATGCATACCCCTTTTAATTTGGTGCATGGTCTCGAAGCAGTTGTCCCAGTGGAATATTTGGTACTAAGCATACAAATTGTCTCCTTTATATATACGGATGCCACTAGCATTGTTCGAGAGAGGCTTGCACAGTTGGTCCAACTAGAAGAAGACATATTTGTTGTAGGATTTCATCAGCAGGTACAGAAAGAAAGAGAGAAGGCCTACCATGACAAACACATTAAGAAGAAGGCATTTAAGCAAGATGATCTGGTATTGGTATATGACAGTAAATTCATGAAGCATCCAAGAAAGTTAAGAACGCATTGGCTTAGACCATATGAGGTCGCCTATGTTACAGAAGGAGGAGTTGCACAGTTGAAGATTTTGAATGGAGAATGAAAGGAAGGTATGGTGAACGGGAGCCGATTGAAGTTGTATTATGACAACCAGCTGCCTCGCAACTCTCAGTAAAATCATGAGGAAAAGGGTCTAGGTACCAGGTGTAGTTGAAACTGGGTACCAGACACAGAAAAGATAGTCTGCACAAGGAAGGAGAGGAGGCATAGAGTAGAAAGAAAAGGTTGCACTATGCAGTCTGAAGTCAAAGTAAAATAAAAAGGTCAAATCTAAAGTTCCTTGGGACGAGTCACAGGTGAGTGTTGGGGGCCTGTTGGCCCTTGGTTATGAAAGTAAGAAAAAATCAAGGAAGAAAAGGCAAAATGTGAACTGTGCGGAAGACATAGTGACTATTACTGGGTCGAAGTGAGCAAAAGAGAAGAAAATATGAAGCGAATTAAGAGAAATAAAGTCGTTGGATGAGGATATCGAGGATGACATATCAAAAAGGAAGAAGGATCGTGGACAACTTAGTAAGAGGAAAAATCCATCGTTGGATGCTTTGGAGCACCACGTGAGAAGGAAGGAAAGAAAGGCCGGTGAAGCCCTTAAAATGTGGGTCAAGTTGACCTAGGGTTTTAGACACCTAGGGTTTTGGTATCTAGGGTTTTGACACCTAGGTTTCGACCTAAGGATGTCGGTGAGTGATTGTAATGTATAAATAGAGGTCTAACGGACCTGGGTTGGATTTTTGTTGGTGTTATGATTGTTGTTTTTGTCTTTGTCATTGTGTGATCGAGTGAGAAATATTTAGTGAGAGAGAAGTGTTGAGTACGAGATCCTTCTATATTGTAAGATCTTCAGCTGGGTGTGAAGATCAACCCTGCAGCTGGGTGTACAGGGAGGGGAGAGATAGCGAGGAGAAGAGAGAAGATCTACTAGCGGAGAGCATAGACAAGAACTGTATGCTTCATCTTAATACATTATAAAGAACAATTATGTGGACGTATCCCTAGAGAGAGGGTGAACCACGTATACCTTGTGTAGTGTGTGATTGATGCTGTGTTCTTTGCCCTTTGATATACTGCTATTTCATTACTGTGTTAGATTTGATATATATCTGTGTGGAGTAGATCTAAGATGATAACTGATATATGAATAATGTATTGTTCTAGTATTATATCCACTTGATATTCCCCTTGGTTGTAGACATATTTGTCCTGAAACCCCCCATAGCTTCTTCAGGTGAGACTTCATTTTCTTCGCAGGTGTTGCTGAAAGGGCCAGTAGTTAGGTATTGTTGGTGCGCTCTTGGAGATGAGCCCTGGGTCTGCCCCTGTGCCAACACCCCTCCATGTGTGACTTCTAACAGCTTCTTGACGCATGATGTTGCATTCTGGTCTCTGCTAAAATGTGGTAGGTTCAACATACCTAAGATTCCCATTTTCTCCAACCCAATTGCCCACTGGTATGGTTGGTTAATCATTTCTCCAAGATGAGTTGTGCCTATGGTTTGTATAAAGACCCTCTGTGCAAGTTCTAGGAACTTGGCTTCGTCTGCTACATCATGGTATGAATATTTGAGATTCTCGACGTGACCTAGTAGCTCTAGTTCTACCTGTACCCTAGCTGGTATGTGTGGTAGAGTAATTTCTGCTACAGGTTTCTTATGGGGTGAGATTGGTATCTGTATTTTATCTTTCTGCTGTGGTGGTTGGCTCGAAGTTCCAACAGCTTCCGGTTTCTCCCCCGTAAGCCATTATTGCCAAGTCGAGGCATCTTAAGTGGTCTCCCCTACTGGGTGTTCTGATATGGTCGTTTGAGACCCATCTGGCTCCACTGCTACTTCCAAATTCTGTGGCATTCCATTAACTTCTAGGGCTGCTTCGGTGCTCTCTGGTTGCACCTCCTTTTGGGTTTCTGCTTCCTGGCTCTGAGGCTACTGCACCGCCTCTGGCGTATCTAATTTCATGGCCTCTGCTTCTGGCTATTAAATTTCTTCCAGTATCAATGTGGAATTCACCAGTATTGTCTCTGGGGATGGGATTTCGTTGATATCGACGATCTCGGGCTGCTTCTGTTCATTCTCTTCCAATGGTCCTCGTGACCTAGTTTGAACCCCGGTAGGTCTGGCACTCTTGCTTTTTTCTACTGGCTTCAGTGGTTCCATGGCATTGACTGTCAAATGTTTGTTGGGTTTGAATGAATTTTGTGCTCCTTTAACCTCACTCTGTGCATTATAGCTTCTATTACTCTCTGTATGTTCTCCTTTCGCTAATAGACTAGTTGCTCCCATGCTTGCGTGTTGTATCGGCTTGCCATGAAGCTTGTTGAGGATGCTTCCTCCATTATGGGTTTAATGCACCATAACTATGGGTTCAATGCATCTGTGGTGGTTTTGTACTTGTCACTACTCTTTCTTTGCCGTCTCGAGCTGGTGTGATTAATGTGATGTCCCATCGGTCCTTACCATCCTTTAATTCTGCCTAGTGTTGTCCTATAGTACTTCTTTTGTCGACTTTCCTTTTCCTACTTGTTTCCCTTTGTATATAACCATTTTCCTTTCCTTTTTTGAATTCATGTGGCCTTTCTGTCTCTGGCGTACTACGCCTTTTTTAGTTTTGTTTCCTTTTTGTTCTCTTTTCGATTTTTTTTTTTCACTGCTCGTTGGGTGGTTGACTATCCTTATATAGCTTCAGTCGGCTCCCATTGATCATTCCTCTGAGTTCTGCACCTGCTAAATCTCTTAACTGGAAAACTCCTCCATCCATGACATATCTTACTTTGTATGGTCCTAACCAATTCATTCTAATTTTTCCCGGGTGTTGAAACGATTTACTGTCATACATCAATACTAGATCTCCTTCCTTTAAAATTTTCTTCTTGATGTGTCGATCGTGCCAAGATTTGTCTCTTGCTTTCTACACTTGTTGATGGAATCCTGCCAAGATTCAGTCTTCCTCCATGGTCAATAACTGATTTAGTCTCTCCTGTACTATGCCTCGTTCTGTCATTTGTGTGATAGTTGCTACGCGCAAGTTGGGTACTAAAAACTCTAATGGCACTACTGCTTCTTGGCCATAAACTAGTTTAAATGGTGTGTACCATGTCATATTTTTACATGTAGTCATGTATGCCCATAATACTGCTGGTACTTTAAGGTCCCAGTTGTCTATCTTGATGTTACAAATATTTGTCAGTGAGTTCTCCAGAATTTTGTTGAAGGATTCCACTGTGCCATTTGCTTGTGGATGATACGGTGTGCTCTTCTGGTGATGGACTTCAAACTCTTCAGTCATCATGAAGATGGTGTTGTTTATGAAGTGTGTGTATTGGTTTCTCATAAAAACTCTTGGGCACCCAAATCTAGTGATTACTTGTTCAAACAAAAAGTGTGTTGTTGTCTCTGTGTTGCAATCTTTTACTGGTGCAACTTCCGCCCATCTTGTTAAATATTTTGTCGCGGTGATGATGTACTTTGCCCATGTTCTTTTGGCTGGTGGGTTAATTGGTCCCACAAAGTCTATTGCCCATTTTTCAAATGCTTGTATTGTTACTTATGGTCATAGTGGCATCTTGTCTCTTCTGTTGGGTTTGCCTACCCTTTGACAGACATCGCATCTTTGACAGTACTCCTTCGAGTCTCTGTGAATCGTTGGCCACCATAGTCATGCGCATAATACCTTATATGAGGTAGCTTTACCTACATAGTGTCCTCTTTCTATTCCCGCATGGGGTTCTGCTAAAATTCTTGGTCTTTCGTTCTCTAACACGTATCTTCGCAAAATGCTATATGTGCCCATTTTGTATAGGTGTCCTGCAATCAGTTGATAGTCGGCAACACAGATTACCAGGTTCTTTTTCTGTGCAGTGGTATATTATTGCGGTGCAGTACCTGTACTCAAGTACTAAATGGTATCTGCGAAGTATTCATCAAAAATATGTACTGAGAATAATTGTGCATCTGGAAATTTGTCTTTAGATTCGTAGGTTCTTCTCCATTTGTGACCCTTGACAGGTGGTCAATTCCTGCATTCAATTTTCCTGGTTTAACTATTACTTCAAAGTTAGATTCTTGAAATAGCAGAAACCATCGACAGATTCTCCCCCCCCCCAACAATGGATTTTTGACTAGGTATTTTAGGGTTGAGTGATCTGTGAACATCTTAACGTATTTTCCCAATAAGTAATGCCTAAACTTCTGTAGTGCATAGACCATGGCTAGGCCTTCTCTTTTTGTCGTGTTATAGTTTTGTTCTAAGTCTGATAACTTTCTGCTTGCAAACGCTATTGGGTGATCCAAGTCTCGTGTTCCTAGCTGTTCCAAGATAGATCCAACTGCTATCGTCGATGCATCTACATGCATATGGAATGTATTTTCCTATTCTGGAAATACTAATATCGACGCAGTGACCATCATTTCCTTCAAGGTATCCAGACCATGTTGACACTTGTCATTCCACTGAAACTCTGTATCCTTCCTTAACATGTTTTCCATTGGTTCTGTGATCTACGCATATCCTTTGATGAATTTCCTATAATATCCTATGTGTCCTAACGTTGCTCTTAGCTGACAGACTGTTTTTGGTGCTGGCAAGTTAACAATGACTATGATCTTTTCTGGATCTACTAATAAACCTTGTTTGCATACCATGTGGCCCAATAGTATCCCAAACGGTGTTCCAAATATGCATTTCTTGATATTCAGTGATATCTGGCACTGTCTGCATCTTTCTAACATCAACCGTAAAACTTCCACATGTTTTTTCAACAGACTATAGACTGTCAAATCATCCAAGTATACTTCAAGAAACTGATGGATGAATTCCTTGAATGCTGCGATGACCACTCTGGAGAATATTGCTGGTGCATTCTTCAATCCAAACGACATGACTGTGTACTAATAATATCCCCATTCTTTCACAAATGTGGTCTTTTGTCTGTCCTCCCATTCTATCTTAATCTGATGGTAGCCCAAGAATCCATCAGTGAATGATTAAGCTTCAGGTCCTCCCACATTCTCTAACACTTCATTTGTGAATGGTGTAGGGAACGGGTCGTGTAGGCATGCATCATTCAACTTCCTTAAGTCGACGCATATCCTAATCCCTCTTCCTTGTTTCTTGTCCTGTACTACCATCAGGATTATGCATTCTGACTCCTCAATTGGTTCTATGATGCCGACTTCGAGCATCCTATCGATCTCATATTTAAATTTCTGTTTATATATGGGGTTCAGTCTGTAGGGTCGTTGTCTAATAGGTCTCACTTCAAGTTTGAGTAGTATCTTCATTTCTCCCAATTATCCGACTATACCCTTCATCTTTGTGAATTTTGTGGGAAAGAGGTCACTGTATTCGCGTAACAACTCTGTGATACGTTCTAGTGTTTTCTCATCCTAGTAATCTCCAATGTTGGCCATTTTGGGCTGCTCAACTGTCATGATGTTAACTTTCTTTACCTTGATTGGCGTGGAAATGACTTCTAATTCGATGGTTGGGACCTCCACATATCTTTCACCCTCTACTTCTTTGATCTGAATATCATGCAGATAGCCTTCGTCTGGTGCTTCCTCCTGTACATAGTAACATGACAACAGTTCCTTGAATGTCTGTTTATTCTATTGTTTCTCTTCTGTGATAAATTCTATTTCTAGTTCTTTGATGAATATTACTCCTTTGATCTGTTTAAAGGCTGCATCTATGTTGGGGTTCTCATGCTCGAATGAGAAAGTGACTTTGAAATTCTGTCGCAATGTCATCCATGCCATATTTCCTTTACGCAATTCTTGATTTGTATACCACTTCGTTGGTATGCCATCTAGAGTATGTATGAAGTGATGAGGCCATTCCTCTGGTGGTGTCATTTTCCACAACATTCTACATGCCTCCAAGTGTTCCACTGATGCTTTGTGTCCTTCATATTTCTATTGTTTATTTTTTTTTTGTTCTGCGTCGAACCTTATGCGCAGTAACCACTTACATTGGTACCAGTCTGTGATTGTCTCTTTGTGTGCGCCCCACAATCTTTCAAGTGTGACATTTAGTGCTAAGTCAAGTGATAACAGTCTCTGGTTCTCTAACACTATGTCTTCGTACTGTGTCAAGAATGTTTCCAAATCATTTATTCCATGGAAACTGGGTGGTTCTTTGATTTCTATTCTTATCCACCTTACTGCGCGATCTATTCTTTCACATCTTCTCGTGGATACTTTGTATAGCCTTTGTTGCTAGTTTTCTAACCTGGTGTCTGATTCTGTTGCACATGAAGTAATGATCCACCAACTGAGTACCATGTCTGCAGTTGGGTTTATGTAATCCTCATCTCATGCAGTTGTTCTATACAACTGGCCAATTTCCTCTAAGTTTAGGAAAGTAGGTTCTACAAACCTCTCCCCTTTTGATGGGTCTAATGGCACGATGACCCTATATTCTCTAGACTCAAATGTCATTTTCCTAGTCTTAAAATTGATTATGGTCTGGTTTTCAAACGCCCAATCTAGACCAAGCAATGTCAGGTAAAGTGTTGTGCCATCCACTATTTCAATGACTTTGAAATCTTCTTTAGTGCACACTCCATCAAGATCTACTACCACTCTTTTCAGTCTACCTATTGGTAGGAATCTGTGCTGATTTGCTAGTTTTAATTGAACAAGTGAGTATCCTAATGTTGGCTCTCCCATGCATTTCCATGTATTATTTGGTAATACATTCACTTCAGATCCTAGATCCAGTATAATGTCTCCCATATTGAAATCCCCAATGTTAGCATTCAGTCTAAATTCCCGACTTGTTCTTCTTCTTGTGTGTAGGTGATTAACTGTTTTTGGTTTTGGATTTTCTTCCGTATCACTACTACATTTCTCTAGTATGTTCTGAAATATCTTCACAGATGATGGATCACTTAATACTTTCACACGTGATTGCAAAAATCCTTTGATTGTACTTACTTGTCTCATGGGTTGCATCCCATTGGTATGATCTAGTGATGGTGGCATCTCATATTTTGGTGCTTCTTGGTGTTGTTGCGCAGTTGAAGTTGACGTTGTGTTCTCCTTCTAAAATTATTGTTTGGCCTCCTTAAAGATATCCTTTTCCTTTTGCGCGTCAAACTTCTTCCCTGGTTCCATGTTCTTATTTACCCATTGGTTCTGTGCTAGTTCCTGTCGAACTGCGTTAGTGCCTGTTTTAGCTCCTCCGCGAGTAACTATGTTGATATTCCATCCTTCATCCCTTGCTTCAACTGAAATCCACTGAACATTCTGATTGTTCTAGTTCCTCTTTACCTAAATATTCACTAGTAGTGTCGGACATTCCTCTGTATCGTGTTTCGATGCACAACAATACATACAATCTACTGGTGGAAATGGAAATTCCTGTGCATAATGTCCTGGTTGTTGAAAATTATGACATGTGACTCGTCCTCTTCCTCCTCTAAAACCTCCTTTGGATCATCCTCCTCTTTTGTAGCCTGCTTGATCACCTCTCGACGCATTATACTGAGGTGCCTGATTATATTGCACGGTATTGTACTGGGGCTGTGCCGGGTTATACTATGGATGCGCGTTATTGTATGGTTGTTGAACAATATTATACTGCTATTGCGCAGTGTTGTATGGAACTGGGATTGGATTGAAGTGGGGTGCTTCTTTCCAAGTCATCATTTCGGCCTGTACTCTATATGCATCTGATGTTATTTCTCGCATCATCTCCATAGTTTTGAAATCTTTATCGTCATGGCCTACTGACTTGCAAAAGGTGTAATATGAACTCTTTGGAACTGTATAGTATTTCTGCATCATCGTGCAGTGATAAGGGTCATGACCCAATTTCTTTCATATTTCGCACCATAGTCCTCCCGGTGGTAACAGATTTGGCATACCTGTTGCCATATACTTGTTGGGCACTTGTTCTTGTGTTGTCCTTCCATCCTGCATGTGGTACACCAAACAGATTCTCATTTGTCCTTGTTCTTATTTTGGTTTAGATGAAACATTATATTCTTCAAATCCTCCTTCAATTGTTCGATAGCTAGTTCCATCTGCTGGTACTGGTTCTCTCCCAGTTGCAAGGCTTCTTGCAAAGCCTCTGCCTGCGTCTGAAATTTATGTTGCCGTAAAGGGTATTTTAAGTGTGGGAGTAGTGAGTTGAAAAATAGGTGCCAATGCTACATATCGGTCATAAGGTATTTTAAATTTCCCTTCAGTCGCTTGAATCTCTGATCAATCTCCCATACCGATTCTCTTGGTTTCTGTCTTATTTCGATCATATCGTTCATGTACTGATCCTCTAAGCTCGGCTTCTGGAACTCATTAATCAGTAAGTTATTAATGCCATCCAGTGTCCTTGGCGTTCCAGGGGCACTGTTTATGTCTAGACTCATGTACCAGTCTAGTGCATGGTCTCTTAGCGTAATCGCTAGCTGCATGAGTTTGGTAACTTCATCAATGATCTCTTTTGCTTCCCAGATATTTTCACAAATGAACAAGTTCTTCTCAGGGTATTCTTCTACTTCTCCTCGAAATTATTGTAATCTAATGGTGGGATTATGTCCTACCATTCTGAATACTGAACTACTACCTCCTCCGTGCGGTGTAGATACTTGACTAGTGCTACCTGAACTGGCTCCTCCAATTGTTTCTCCTTGTGTAGATGTACTTCCTTCTGTCGGACTTCCTCCGAACTTTGGTTGTTTAAACGGTGGTGTTCTCTTTGCTATATTAGTTGCACATGGGTTTATGGGTTCCACACTAACATTAATATGGATAGCATGGCTGCCTTCTCCTCCCATTCTTGGACCTCTCGTTTTACTCTCATATGTTGCGCGTAGGATTTCCTCAATGTGATCCATAGCCCGAAGATCCTCTACCTCTTCCTCATCACTCGCCAAGCCTTCCCTCACGAATATAGCTCTCTTGTTGGTATTCACCTTGTATTGGTAGGGTGCTACTCTATGCGTCTTTCCCATTGACTCCAAGATCCACTTGATCTAGTCATCATCCATCATGATCGGGTCCAAGGGTTCCTCCTCCTTATTGCCTTTATCCTTCCCTCCTTCCATTTATCCTCACTCTGTCAGTGTGTCCCCCCTTCCCCCATGCACATAGGGGAGTTTAGCTATCTAATTCCATTGTCATTACCCCTTTATTATATAACAATACATTAATATAAGTATACAGTGATCGAATGTACCTTCCTCACAGTCCACATAGAAATTATTTCTCTGCTGCATTGTATGACTTTGTCATGTCCACTGCAAACTTTGTTATGAAGCCTGCCACAATACTGTCAAGCCAAAATTCCACTGCACGGGTGAATTTGTTGTTCACCTACTGTAACTGACCAATCTGTACTGGGGTCCAATCTAGCTATCGAATCTGGTTCTTCGCGTGGTTATCCTTCAACCTTAGTATCCACTCCTACAGTAGATGCAAAAAATCACAGAAAAAGACTTCGTGTAAATCAGTAAACACGTATTTGTCCAGATATTTGCGAGGTGTGATTCTAGGGTTTCTATTGTCTTTCTATGCAAACTCTATCTCTTTGGTTCTCAACTAGCTTTGGATTTCTTCTTTCATAGGGTTACATGGTCTCAACATTCCCTTCTAATGGCTCATTTCTCTCTTCTTTTCTTCGTTCTTTTCTCGCTTAATCTATCTCTTATACACAATCCTCTCTCATTCCTACCAATGCGACAACGGAACCATTTTTTGGTATTTAATCTTCCTTTATTACCATCTGAGTTCTTGACCCAGGGTTCATGTCTTTTGGGTTTCCAACAAAGCCTCTAAAACTATTAGCCCTCCTGGTAAACCAGAAGCCAACACAACACAAAGAATGTGTTGCGCAGTCTCACCTGAGATAGATTTAAATGGGTGGTTGTAAGACTCAGGTGTTTACAGCCTAGGATTGAGTATGAGATATGAGATCGTTACTCAGATCCATCTACTATAAATTGTGATTTCAATCTACTATTATTTGTGATTATGCATTATCTTCCACTGTTTATTCCCTTAATAACACAACCATACTTCATAACAATATAATAACTCATTCATTCATTAAACACAACAAGTAACTACCAAAACAAGACAAAGATATACATGAATTCATCACATTACAAAGATATTACCGTGGTTCACCCCCTCCTGGGCTATGCCCAAAAATATTTGGCTCTTGGATCTTTTATTTTGTAGTTCTGCATATCTAGTGTCACGTGCTTAAAATTCTCCTCAGATGGGTAAGATATATATGAGGTGAACTAGATCACACCAGGCTCCTCAGCCTATGATCTAATACTCAAATCTTCCTTCTCTCCTCTCCTCTAGCTCAACAACTTACAAAATAGTTCATAACCACATTACATATCGCATCAACTCGTACATATCTATGATGGAACAATAAAAACCAAACTAACAAGGAACCCCGTATGATACCTACGTATCTATATTTATACATTTCGAGCTCTTAAGCCGTTTACAATATATTACCAAAACCCTAACCCTACTGACGTTAGGTCTTCCTCCCATGCACACATGTTGTTCTTCCTTCCAGTTGTCGCTTTCCTTGTGCACGCTTTCTTGCATGCACACATGATGTGTTTTCCTCCAGCTGTTACTTTAGTTTCTGCACATTTTCTTTCCCCATGATCATCCTTCTTTTCACTTCGGCCTACTGCCAACAATTTGCAAACACGTAAATTTTATTTATGTTTCTGAACATGAAATCATGAATATTCCATGGCAGGGGAATAAATTGCTTTTTCATTTCTTCATGGAAAAAATGTATCCTAAAGTTGTATTGTCTTGCCACCTCTGTAATGAATAATTTTTTAGAGACATGATATGGGAGAAAAGATGGATTTTCTTTCGAGCAGAATATCATTATTGTTCTATTATTCCTTTTTCTCTAAGAATCGGTTAGTTTGGTCAGATATCCTTGAAGTATTTTCTCCTAACAACAACCTTTTGAGGACTGAGCCAAAATCATTATAAACTTCATAAAAATATAGAGGGGTCTTATTTCTCCATAGTTCCTGATACCAGAAGGTAACTGGATCTATTTCATGATTCACCCTCTTAATTATGGTCAAGTTTGGAAATTGAAAACAATACACAATAACAAATATCAGATAAGAATCCATAAATAAATTTTTTTCCTTTTTAATAGTGTGATAACTGGGACGTGATTATGATAGAAATCAGTCTTCATCGGTCAAATATGGCTCATTCTTTCACTATAAAATATAAAATATATAAAATCATGCGAGATATAGTAGCATTTCTTTCCTGGCCTATCAACCTGGTAAACAACCATGCAATTTATCGATAGTTTTTTTTTAAAGAATCAACCTGGATCTTGGTTATGTCTTCTGGAATATATGTAGGATTCTCCAAATATTTAGGCAAGAGATCAATCCCATTGTTATGTTTCTTCAAAAAATATTTGCAGTCTTCTCCTTTGAAAGTAAGTGTCGGCTCTTGGAGCTTCAACATCTTGTGAAAAAATTGCGGTGAAAGGGAAATCAGAGAATGATCTTGGAGTTGTATAATCCTACAACTTGGAACATAATTGTACAGACACAATGCAACAATTTATTTACACTCAAAAACCTCAAGAGCACACCGATCGCGAGTGATTCCAAATGCCCAAATTATGCGTTTCTGTGCAGGAGGGGAGGAATAATATGAATATTCTCTTGACCACTGAAAGTTCTGGTCTTCACGACCAAAGATATTTAAAGTATCACCAAAAAAATGTTGTCTAGATGATGTTGTCATAGGTTGATGGAAGTATTTCTTTAGCTAGATAATAACGTCAAATAAATATTTTCTGAGATATGACGATAATTTAATCCCTTTGAAAATGGAGATTTAATGTAATTTAATGAGTAATTCCTCGAGCCTTTCTCCATTAATGACGATATTTTCAGAGCCTACATAACACTTGATAGCATTAAACAACACTTAATGGATATTGGGAAAAGAAAGAGAATAGTGGGGACAGACAAGAGTGAGTTTGAATATGGAGATTTTCATGAACCCACGAACCTGGGAACCCACGAACCCGTAGTTATGGATGATCAAAAATATGTTAAGTGTAGAAAGGTGGTCAATTGAACTTGCATGAAGAAGGAATAACATTCTTAGGGGATCGGTACCCATGAAAAATTTGTTGGTCAAAATGTAGATCATGAAACTTGGGGTGCAAAGTGAAGATCACGAAACTTGGAGGATGAGGGCTTGAACCCACAAAATTGAAAATATGTCTAAGTGTAGCAACAAACTCATGACATGGGAAGGTGGATGGAGATGAAGGTCCAAAAACCCGCTATAAATGTGTTGAAGCTACACAAAATATATATAGCTAGAAAACACCACACACATTTGCAGAAAGAAATTGAGAAAGAATAAGCAAGAGAGAAAGAATGGAAGAATTCTCATTAACTGTAATGCATAATGAATAATTTACACATGATATACTCTGTATAACTCAATGAATTCACATTGGAGGAGAACCAATGTTCCATAGTGGTAGTCTAGAGTGATCTGGACACACCATCGCTTACGTGAGTGAGCTGCCACCTAGTCTAGTCTCCCAGGTAGTTACATGAGTGAATTGGCACCTAGTTGAGTTAACTAGTCGACCAATCTTCAGTTAACTAATTGAAACATAGTGTAGTGAGAAGTGGATCAAGGAATCAAGGGTAATGCGCGAGTTTGGTTATGAAACCAAGGAAAGTTCACATTATCATGGTGATGATCCCAATGTTGCATGGTGACAAAACCAATGCAACATCTAGACTCAACTCAACTAGTCAAACTGAAGTGTCAACTGAAGAGAATATTCTCCAGGTGGATTATTCTCCCCTAAAATATAGGAGACTGGATAATGGCTAATTATGATTAATAAACAAGGAAAAACCTTAGGAAAAAGAAATCCTAGGTGTGTGTGAAGTAACTCCAACACCCCCCCAGAACACCACTATGGTGAAAATAAAGAATGGGTCTTGGCAACGAGGCCATGCTAGGTACCCAAATACAAAAGATACATTGAAAATAAAGTTAGGAAAGAGGGAAAACCTCATGGGAAACCCCCCCCTCAAGGTACATTGTATGTAAAAAGAAGAACTACAGTTTCTAGGAAACTATGTCCTTCACTCCAAGATGACTTTGCAGAGAATGGAACTTCTTCTCAGTGAAGGTCTTGGTGAAGATTTATGTCGTCTATTTTGTTGAAGGAAAAAACTTTAGGTCAATGATCTCCTTGTGTACTAAGTCCCAGATGTAGTGCATGTGGATCTCGATGTGCCTTGTCTGCTGCCTATGAACTAGATATCTACGATGAAAATGAATTCCCAACTCAGTGAGAAAATGTTGTAGCCACATAACCTGAATGGTTATGTTAACTACCCCTCTGTACCCTGCCTCTGTTGAATATAGAGAAATGGAAACTTGATTCTTTCTCGACCAATATATAGGCCCAGAACCAAGACTGAGTGATTAACCATATGTGGACTTGCGATCAATGCTATCGTCATCCCAGTCAGAATCAGTAAACTCGATGAGATCTAATGTACATTCTGTGACATAGTGAATCCCAAAGGTGATGGTGCCCTGTATGTATCGAATGATATGCTTTGCAAACTTCCAATTTAGCTCATGCGACTCTTGCATGAACATGGAAACTATGCCAGTTGCATAGAAGAGGTATGGTCTTGAGTGTGTGAGATACAACAAGATGCCCACTAGTTGTCTATACAGTGTGTTGTCAACCAATGGAGTCTCCTTGCCATCCTCAAGTTTGAATCCTGATAGGAAAGGAGTTGGAGTAGAATTGCAGTCTGTCATGTGAAATATCTCAAGGAGATCTCATGCATACTTGGCTTGAGATAGTTTGATGCTTAATGCATCCTGAATGATCTCGAGTCCAAGGAAGAGGTGTAGAGGACCCATGTTTGTCATCAAAAACCTATCATGTAAAATTCTCTTGACTGCAGTAATTGTTGAAGTTGAGCAACTAGTGATAAAAAAATCATCAACATACATAACTAAGAGTAGAAGTGAATCAACCATCCTGAGCATGTAGACATTCGGTTATGATTTACAACATACAAAGTTTTGTGACAACATGCAGGAGTGTTGGTCCTTGACCAAGTTTTGAGGAATACTTGGTCATATTTGACGGTTTTTGGTACTCCGACATCTAGTCGGAGAAGGAGTGCATGGAGAAGAGGAGATCACGGGATATCCACCCCTTTTTAGGGATTTTTGGGATTTTTGGGAATATTGTAATGAGAAAGGGATATCGACCCTTATTTAGGCCTTTTGTATGTATAAATAGAAGGGTAGGAAATGTAAGAAATGAGATGCGTGTGTCAGCTATGTGATGTAAAGTGAATGACTTAGTACATAAATTAGATCTATGTGATCAGACGTCTGTGTGGTTGTAAGAGCTTTGTGCCTACTGTAAGTATTGTAAGTGCTGAGTGCAAGGGTTAGGGAAGGACTTAGTTCTTAGATCTACCAGGGGAAAGAGGATCTAGCGAGTTGCGCAGATCTCTTGTCCTAGGTGGGGTAGGATCTTGAAGGCTTTGTGTTGTAACTTGGTTTACAGAAGATAACAACAGAATAAGACTTTGTGGACGTAGCCCCAGGGTGGGGGTGAACCACGGTAACTCTGCGTATTGTGCTAATGTGTTTGTCTCTTTCTTGCTAGGTTCTTTGATATGTTTAGATAGATCTATTGATGCTTTGTGCTTAGGAGATATGAATGCATGCTAGATATGATATATAAGATGCTAAGTGCTTAATCTATCAGGTATAACCTATTTATCGTTGCTAAGTGCCAGATCTGAGTAATTACTGCGGTGATCTATTCTTTTTGCGAAGAGTATTAATGAATGTATGTTAAGGAATAATTGATGCTAAGTGCGCTGTAAGCAAGGTAATCATAGATATGTGTCCCAGCTAAGGTTGCAGACACCTGAGTCTTGCAACCACCCCTTCCTCTACCTTGGGTGAGACTGCATCTGCTTCGCAGGTGTTTCCAAAAGGGCCGATAGCTAGGGTTTTGTTGGTGAGCTCTTGAGTGTTGAACCCTGGGTCTGAACCTGTGCCAACAAATGGTTCCATTGTCGAGACTTGAAACTGTGATTGTTGGGAACTGAAGAAGAAGAAGCTTTGTGAAAAATAAGCTCTATGTGTAGATCTGTTGCCTTAGTGCGCAGTGTTCTGTTTGACCTATGAAGCTTTTTGCCAAGAAAGAGAGGTCAGATCTGAAGAAAAGAGGTCAGATCTGAAGAAAAGAAGTCAGATCTACGAAGAAAAGAGGTCATATTTGCAAGAAAAAGGTAAGATCTGTAAGCTCTGTTCTTTGATAAAGGTAAGAATAGTTAAAATTATTAGATATGGAAGATTTGTGCTCTATAGAAGTAAGATAAGTGGAAATTTTTGTTTCTAAAGCATGGATTTAGGTATGCTTAATCAATTTTGTCCTAGCTTGAAAACTAGGGCATTGTTAGATGAAATAAAGTTTGATATGAATAATGATAGATATGTTATCCTATGCATAGAAAAATGTTTGGACTAACAAATGGATGAAGGATCCTCGAAATAATTTGTTGCAGGCTAGATACCATGATCCTGGCGCACAGTATAGAAAAATTTGGGGATCATTTAAAAGAAAAAGAGGATTGACCCTATGTTACAGTTGCAGAAAACCAGGACATCTCGCTAAGGAGTGGCCTGGTGGAAGAACGAATTGTCTATGTTGTAAGGCTATGGACAATGAAGTATTGGATTTCCCTAGAATGATTGATAGACTTGAAAAGATGAATATAGAGAAAGCAAAACCTAAAGGAGAACAAGAGACTCAGATTATAGAGGAACCCTAAAAAGAATCAGAGATTATGTTACTGAAAACGAAAGACACCCTAAATGATCACATAGACATCAGCTTATTAGAGATCCTTAAGAAGAAAGAACAAGTCGAAGTGAGAATAGGGGACTTCGACATTGACTATACTCTGGATGAGGAAACACTGATAAACATCATGACTGAAAGAACTTGGGAAACCCTAGGAAGACTTGCTATAGTTCCTTCACTGGGAGGAGTAAGCTTTCTTAAAGGAAAACTGGCGCTGACCTATCGGCCCTCGGGCCGAGATCCGCTCACAGGATCGTTCTTTATCTCCCTCGAGCCGAATCAACTCTTTAGATTCCCTTCTGGAATCACAAATTATCGATCCACAGGTCCTTTCAGAAGCTCCCTTGTGCCAACAGAACTAGGCACAAGCTCCACCCTTCCCAAGAGACCACAACGCTATGACCAAGGGCCTAACCCAAGGTCTCTTGTCGAAATCTTACAATATCGCGAGTTCGTGGATCGTGGCTCCCAACTCTTCCATTCCAATCTCGCTATACTTGAAATACCGATACATGTATGGCTCTTCCTTTGACAACTCCTTCCTTGCGCGATTGCTGGCTAGGATAAGCGCTAGCACCTTTTTCTATTTTCCTCTTCGCGAGTTTCAACATCCAACCTTGGCACCTTCCTATCACGAAACCTCAAGAAGCGATGTTGACTTTTCTCCTAGCTTTCTCACTACTCGCAACTTTGCGAGTCGAAGGGTTGAACTCTCATCCCCTTATCTCACGAATCCCCAAGATGTGAGAGGTCAACTGGTGTTGACTCCTTTCACTAGGTGACACTTGTCTGCCTATCTATTTCCCGGGCCCACCTTGTGGTTCTGCCACATGTCCCTCGTGCCTGGCTTTGGCACTTCGTGACTTCACTTCCCGAAGCGCTACCTCCTTTGTATCCCGACACCCGAAGTGTCGAGATCCCAAAATCATCGCTACCCCTTATTGCAACTCATGACTTCGGGACTTTCGGGACAAAGTATTGACTTCCTATTCATCGATATGATGAAATGTTGAAATTCTAACACGTCATCAATGTGGGTCCCGCAACGGAACTTCCCGCCTTTTGGAGTTTCGAACTTTGCAATTTCGTGAATCCTGATGCTAAGCTTTCGGCTCTTCAACCCACGAACCCCGAAATGAGATTACATGAGTGATCGAACGGTCCCTGTTGGCTCAGATCCTACGACTGTCCTAGATCCTTGCAATTTCGCTACTCATGACTTGGAGCACCTAATATTTGGGCTCTCACCTTGCGAACCTCCAAGTTCGCGAGATCCCTTGATCTCTGCCACCTGTCCTCCTCCGATGGATGGCTGCGATTCTTTCTTGACTTCGCCACTCGCAACCTCGTGAATCTTGATGCAAAGTTTTTAAACCGTAACTCCCCTTCTCCTCTGCATGATCCGACAGCTCTCGGGACTTCACGAATTCTCCATGGAGAATTCCAACCGTCCAATTCCTCCTTGACGATTCCTGCGAAATGAACAAAGTGTTCTTTCATGAAACTTATCCACCAACAAAAAACATCGTTGTGATTCCTTCCGACACTTCAAGGCACTAACTCTTTTGAGCTTTTACCACAAACTTGAGTCTTCAAAAAGATTCCTGCATGCACTCCTTGCGGAAATTCTTCAAATACTTCCAAGTATTTGAACCTTTTCGACTCTGGGAACTCCCTACGACAACAGTCCTTCAACAATTTCGCTCAAGTTTTAACTCTGAGACTTTGCTCGGCCTGCGCACTCCTTGCACGGCTCCTGTTCTTAACTTGCACTTCTGTGAGAATGAGAACAATGTTATCCCTCCTGAGCTTGCAGAGATGAACTCTGACTTCTGTCAATGCACACCTTGCGGACAATTTCACTGCACTCCTTGTAGGAAAACGCTTGCTCAGACAGAGAAACAATTGAAACTCATTCCTTACTCTCCTGCTCTCTTCAGATTTCAGACATTAAATAGGAAATCATACATTCACACATCAAAGAAAATGAATAACAGAGAGTAAACAAGCATATATCAATCAACATGTACAACACAGAAAACAATTGGACACCATGAGTCTGAACTAAAGATCTTTGTATTACTCCAGAACTTTTGTACATGGGTTTTTACTTCACACAGCTCTCTGCTTCTGCTCTCCTATGCTCTCTTTGATTGATAATGCTGCTAATGATACAAGTGAGGGTATCTATATCCGTTTTCCCTCCAACTCCTAAAACTATCTAATCTAAGAATTCAAAGCTACCTACTAACATTTACTATCATAAATGCCTCTTAGTCCTTCAGATGAGAGAGGGACACTCAAGGTCTGATTACAATCTACAAGTACGNAATTGGACACCATGAGTCTGAACTAAAGATCTTTGTATTACTCCAGAACTTTTGTACATGGGTTTTTACTTCACACAGCTCTCTGCTTCTGCTCTCCTATGCTCTCTTTGATTGATAATGCTGCTAATGATACAAGTGAGGGTTTCTATATCCGTTTTCCCTCCAACTCCTAAAACTATCTAATCTAAGAATTCAAAGCTACCTACTTACATTTACTATCATAAATGCCTCTTAGTCCTTCAGATGAGAGAGGGACACTCAAGGTCTGATTACAATCTACAAGTACGCTCTTTCTTAACTATTACATTTAAGTTTGGCATATCAAAATTCAAAACATTTCAAACAATTCATCATGTGCCAAAATGCGTTGGCGCTTGCCCCACGCTCGCTTGTTGTTGGCGATGCTCCTGCATCATAATCCCTCACTTGAAAATTTTCATGGGCTCCTATCCATGAGCTCTCACATGGTATGTCCATGCTTTTGAATCTCTGCTTCATTTTCCCAGCTGGCATCTTCAACTGGATGTCCCTTCCACTTGACCAAGTATTCAAAATATTCCCTTCTTCTGGTCCTTTTGATAACTCTTTTGTCCAGTATGCTTTCCATCTGTGGCTTCTCTGCAACTGGCATATGTTTATTCCACTGAACCTCTGGTTGTTCACTATCTGCTTCTTCTTCCTCATCTTTGTAAGGGTATAAATCTGAGATGTTGAATATCGGAGAAATTTTGATCCCATCGGGTAATTCAATCTCATAAGCATTTGCCCCAAATTTCTTCAAGACCTTACATGGTCCGATCTTCTTCATATTTAGTTTGTTATATGTCCCCTTCGGGAACCTTTCCTTTCTCAGATGTGCCAGAATCAAATCACTAACCTCAAATTGAAGTTGTCTCCTATGTTGATCTGCTCTGCGCTTATACTCTTGGCTCGAGTTTTGTAATCGCTCCTTCACCTGCCTGTGAAGTTCCTTCATTGCTTCTGCAAAATCTTGTGCACTAGCACTTCTTATCTCATCTCGTTCTGAATCCCTCAGTTTAGATACTCCTCTTGGTTGTGTCCCATAAACAATTTGGAACAGAATCTGCCCTGTGCTTCTGTTTAGTGAGTCGTTATATCCAAATTCCGCTTGTGGCATAATATTGTCCCACTGATTGTGGTGTTCTGTCACCAAGCTCCTCATCAAGTCTCCCAAACTTCTGTTCACAACTTATGTCTGTCCATCCGTCTGAGGATGATAATATGAACTGAATGACAAGTTCATTCATATAATTTTCCATAAGGTTCTCCAGAAGTGTCCCACGAACTTGGTGTCTCGATCCGAAACTATGCTCCTTGGTAAGCCGTGAAGTCGAATGACTTCTTTGAAAAACAGATTCACAATGTGAGTTGTGTCACTGGTTTTCTGACACAGTATGAAGTGTGCCATCTTAGAAAATCTATCCACCACTACAAAGATCGAGTCAAACCCTCTTTGTGTTTTTGGCAGCCCCAATATGAAGTCCATGCTTACCACATCCCACAGCCTGTCAGGTATGGGTAATGGTTGATATAAGCCTGCATTCTGCCACTTCCCTTTTGAATGCTGACAAATTCTACATCTATCCATGAATCTTTTGACATCTGTTCTCATTCCTGGCCAAAAATATGACTCATTTAACTTTGAGAACGTCTTGTCATGACCGAAATGTCTGGCAAATCCTCCACTGTGTTTCTCCTTCAACAAATTTTCCCTCATGGAGCATTTTGGAATACAAAGTTGATTACCCTTAAATAGTAATCCTTCCTGGATCATGTATTTTGTCCATTGACTTCTGTCCCTCAGACTTGGATTCTCAGCTGCTTCATATGCCTCCTTAAAATCTGGATCATCTCTGTACATGTCCATGAGATCATCAAAACCCAGTGTTTTTACTCTGAACTCCTGCAACAACAAACATTTCCTGCTCAAAGCATCAACAACTTTGTTAGCAGTTCCAGAAATATGCTTAGTTAAAAAAGTAAAGTTCTGCATGTATTCAACCCATTTAACATGTCTTTGATTCAAATTCTCCTATTGAGTCACAAATTGGAAAGTATGATTGTCAATGTATAAGACAAACTCCTTAGGAATTAAGTAATGTCTCCATTTCTTCAATGCCTGAATAATAGCATAGAACTCCTTATCATACGTGGAGTATTTCACTTTCACTTCATTCAGCTTCTCTCTGAAGTATGCTATCGTCCTGTCTTCTTGGCTCAAGACTTCCCCTATTGCAAATCCACTTGCATCACATTTTACTTGAAATGTCTTTTTAAAATCTGGCAACACAAAAATTGGTTGTTCTGTGATTTTCCTTTTTAGCAAATTAAAAATTTTCTCAGCCTCTTCTGTCCAGTGAAAATACTTGTGTCTCTTCTTCACTGTGTCCATCATTGGTGCACTAATTCCACTGAAATTCCTGATGAACTTCCGGTAGAAACTAGCCAATCCATGAAAACTTCTCACCTCAAAGATATTCTTTGGCGATGGCCAATTCTTAATTACCTCCACCTTATTTGGATCCATCCTCAACTTATCTGCAGAAATAACAAAACCCAAATAAATGAGCTCTGTCTTCATGAATGAGGATTTCTTCATGTTTATCAACAACTTCTCTTGCTGTAATCTTTTCATTATTGTAGCCAAATGTTTCAGATGCTCTGCCTCTATTTTACTGAAAATCAATATGTCATCAAGATACACAATGACAAATTTTCCGATGAAATCCTTCAGGACTTCATTCATCAACCTCATGAAGGTACTTGGCACGTTCGTTAAGCCAAACAACATAACAAGCCATTCATACAACCCTTCATTAGTCTTGAAGGTTGTCTTCCATTCATCACCTTCTCTCATACGAATCTGGTGATATCCA
>SNQJ01S0003578.1:88786-121519 GCA_010110895.2 Picea sitchensis
GTGGTAACGAACGAGGTAGTTTGATCACTACTATATCAACAAATTCCTCCAACAGTTTCTGAACCTCTTCTGGTAAATCATCTACCCTTATACTGGTTAAAACAATCTTAGGCTTCCTGACTACAATGAATTGCGGTTCCTCCTTCTTCTTGACCTCTGTAAGAAATTCCTTCCCACTCATGAGAAGTACAACATTGCTTACTTCAAGTTTTACCTCTTTATCTTTGATTGGAAGCAACATGTGAGTTCTCCCATTCTTCTCTAGGGTGTATGTGTTCTTCCTCCCATCATGAATCACATTTCTTTCATATTACCACGGTCTACCCAGCAATAGATGATAAACATCCATGGGAATAACATCACAGAGTATTTCATCTTTATACCCTCCTATTTTAAATTCAACTAAACATTGTTTAGTGACATTTACCTGATGTCCTTTTTGTAGCCACGAAACTCTGTATGGACTTGGATGTTCAATCGTCTCCAACTCCAGCTTTTCTACCATATCTGTAGAAACAAGATTATCTATGCTACCACTTTCCATGATGACTTTTCATGCCCAATATTTGGTCTTGCAAGTGGTTCAAAAAATTCTATTCCTTTGGACCAAACTCTCTACCTCCTTCTCTGGCATTAAGAGAACTTTTCGCATCATCAATGATCTTCCGCCTTCAGCATCCTCTGCCTCAACATTCCACCTCTGTGCTTCGGAAATGTGAGTTTCACCACCTTCTTTCTTCTTATCAGGACATTCATAAGATTTATGTCCGACATTTCCACATGTGAAGCATTTCACCACTCCACCTCTTCCTCTTCCTCTACCTATGGTACGAGGAAAAATGTTTCCATCAGCATACTGACCTTTATGTTCGGTATACTGCCCTCTCTGTGAGCTTCCACCTCTCTCATTTTGAGTTTGAGGATTCTTCCAGTCTTCTTTTGGTTTCTGGTTCCTATCCTGGGCAACTGCTTTGCCTCTGGCTCGAATTCTCCCTCGGCCTCTTTGAACTTGCTTTCGGCTCAACTTCTCTTCAGCTTTTAGAGCCATATGATAAGCATGTTCCACCGTTTGGATGGTCATCATGCTCATCTCATCCTGAATGTCGTATCTCAGACCATTCATGTACCTAGAAACTTTTTCATCATCACTTTCGCGATGACCTGCCCTGATGTTCAGCCTGTAGAATTCATCAGTGTACTCCTTCACCGTCATCAGCTTCTGTCTCAAATTTTGCATTCTCCGAAACAGAGTAATTTGGTAATCCCTGGGAATGAATTTCACCTTCATATTCATGATCATCCTATCCCAACTCTTGATCTTCTGCTTGCCTTTGAAGGGTATGTCATCTTGTAGCTCATCCCACCATAATGTTGCATGTCCTTTCAATATTGTGACAACATGTTTGACCTTTTTGTCTTCCTCAACATCTTCATAGTCAAAATATGTGTCCAGAGCTCTAGTCTAGTCTAGAATCTCTTTAGCATCCAGGTTTCCTTCATATACTGGAATATCCATTTTTTCTTAGCACCCATTCTTGCAACAACCCTAGCGTTCATTTGCTGCATCTTCTGCTATGACTTCTTCTCCTTCATGTCCAGCTTCATTTTCACTTTCAGAATCACTGACATATCCAACACTAGCTGTGCACCTCTGTGCTGTCTCCATGTCCTCGAGTCTGGCGTGTATGTCATGCATCTCTCTTTCCATGGCTGGATTTGGCACCTGCCTACCCCTTCCTCTTGGAATTTCCCTTTCCTCTGGCGAATCGGGTGTTTGTCTGTCTCTTCTTCTCGGCAACATGGATGGGATTTTATTTCTCACTTCCCCTTTCTGAAGTATACAAACATAGTCAAGCTTTGATACCACACAGGCGCAGACCTATCGGCCCTCAGGCTGAGATCCACTCACAGGATCGTTCTTTATCTCCCTCGAGCCGAATCAACTCTTTAGATTCCCTGCTGAAATCACAAATTATCGATCCACAGGTCCTTTCGGAAGCTCCCCTGTGCCAACAACACTAGGCGTGAGCTCCACCCTTGCCAAGTGACCACAGCGCTATGACCAAGGGCCTAACCCAAGGTCTCTTGTCGAAATCTCGCAATCTCGCGAGTTCATGGATCGTGGCTCCCAACTCTTCCTTTCCAATCCGGTGATACCCGAAATACTGATACAGGTATGGCTCTTCCTCTATTAGCGCCTTCCTTGCACGACCGTTGGCTAGGCTAAGTGCTAGCACCCTTCTCTATTCGTCGCTTCATGAGTTTCAACGTCCAACCTTGGCACCTTCCTATCATGAAACCCCGAGAAGCGATGTTGACTTTTCTCCTTGCATTCTTTCTACTCACGACTTCATGAGTCGAAGGGTTGAACTCTCGTTCCCTTATCTCACAAATCCCTGAGATGCGAGAGGTCAACAGGTGTTGACTCCTTTCACTAGGTGACACGTGTTTGCCTATCTATTTCCTGGGCCCACCTTGTGGTTCTGCCACGTGTCCCTCGTGCCTGACTTCGGCACTTAGCGACTTCGCTTCCCGAAGCGCTACCTCCTTTGTATCCTGACACCCGAAGTGCTGAGATCCCTAACTCCTCACTACCCCTTATCGTAACTCGCGACTTCGGGACTTTCGGGACAAAGTATTGACTTCCTATTCGTCGATATGCCGAAATGCTGAAATTCCGACACATCGTCAACGCGGGTCCCACAACAGAACTTTTCACCTTTTGGAGTTTCGGACTTCGCGACTTCACGAATCCTGATGCTAAGATTTCGACTCTTCAACCCACGAACCCTGAAATGAGATTACGTGAATGATCCAATAGTCCCTGTTGGCTCAGATCCTACGGCTATCCNCGAAGTGCTGAGATCCCTAACTCCTCACTACCCCTTATCGTAACTCGCGACTTCGGGACTTTCGGGACAAAGTATTGACTTCCTATTCGTCGATATGCCGAAATGCTGAAATTCCGACACATCGTCAACGCGGGTCCCACAACGGAACTTTTCACCTTTTGGAGTTTCGGACTTCGCGACTTCACGAATCCTGATGCTAAGATTTCGACTCTTCAACCCACGAACCCTGAAATGAGATTACGTGAATGATCCAATAGTCCCTGTTGGCTCAGATCCTACGGCTATCCGAGCTCCTCATGATTTCGCCACTCGCGACTTGGAGCACCCAATCTTTGGGCTCTCACCTTGTGAACCTCCGAGTTCATGAGATCCCTTGATCTCTTCCACCTATCCTCCTCCGATGGATGACTGTGATTCTTTCATGACTTCACCACTCGCAACCTCATGAATCTTGATGTAAAGGTTTTAAACCGTAACTCCCTTTCTCCTCTACACGATCCGACGACTCTCGAGACTTCGCGAATTCTCCATGGAGAATTCCGACCGTCCAATTCCTCCTTAACGATTCCTATGAAATGAACAAAGTGTTCTTTCATGAAAATTATCCACCAGCAAACAACATTGCTGCGATTCCTTTAGACACTTCAAGGCACTAAATCTTCTGAGCTTTTACCACAAACTTGAGTCTTCAAAAAGACTCATGCACGCACTCCTTGCAACAATTCTTCAAATACTTCCAAGTATTTGAACCTTTTCGACTCTGCGCACTCCCTGAGACAACAGTCCTTCAACAATTTCGCTCAGGTTGTAACTCTGAGACTTCGCTCGGCTTGCACACTCCTTGCACGGCTCATGTTCTTAACTTGCACTTCTGCGAGAATGAGAACAATTTTATCCTTCCTGAGCTTGCAGAGACGAACTCTGACTTCTGTTAATGCAACCCTTGTGGACAATTTCACTACACTCCTTGCAGGAAAACTCTTTCTCAGACATAGAAACAATTGAAACTCATTCCTTACTCTCCCCCTCTCTTTAGATTTCAGACATTAAATATGAAATCATACATTCACGCATCAAAGAAAATGCATAACAGAGAGTAAACAAGCATATATCAATTAGCATGTACAACATAGAAAACAATTGGACACCATGAGTCTGAACTAAAGATCTTTGTATTAATCCAGAACTTCTATACATGGGTTTTTACTTCACACAACTCTCTGCTTCTTCTCTCCTATGCTCTCTTCGATTGATAATGCTGCTAATGATACAAGTGAGGGTGTCTATATCCATTTTCCCTCTGGATCCTAAAACTATCTAATCTAAGGATTCAAAGCTACATACTTACATTTACTATCATAAATGCCTCTTAGTCCTTCAGACGAGAGCGGGACGCTCAAGGTATGATTACAATCTACAATTACGATCTTTCTTAACYATTACATTTAAGTTTGGCGTATCAAACTTCAAAACATTTCAAACAATTCATCATGTGCCAAAATGCGTTGGCGCTTACCCCACACTCGCTTGTTGTTGGCGATGCTCCTGCATCAAAAATTGGTAACCTTATGTGGACGGATTACCCAGATAGCCATGACTACACATGGCACCTCAACATAAAAATATTTTGATATTGTTAAGTTCATGGAAAGCAATGCTCCATTTCCAGTTTTGTTAGGAAAAACTTGGATTGCGAAAGATTAGATTCGAAAGCAAGAAGAGGTAGAATTAGAACAAAAGAAGTAAGAGTTAAAGGGTTTCATCACCAGAAGAATAGCGCACTTAATTGAAGAATGAGAGGATAACACGAAGATCTTTAGGTATCAAGACTTGAATGTACAAGAACAAGAAAGTAGGGCACCTACCCTAGAGCCAATGAAGGAAGAAACACCGATCCTGAACCCTACCCCACAACGCAAAGTTACCATGCCTAAAGACGAAAATAATTAGAATGGAAAAAGGATGACTAAGACAAAGCTCACTGGCAAGAAGTTGAGGAAACTCAAGAAGAAGAAAGTGAAGTTGGAAAAAATAGAAAATGTGCCAGAAGGAACCCTGTAGAAGGAAAACATGTAGAATTTGAACTTCGCTAGGATATCAGAACAACGACACCCGGTACTTCATCGTGGCGAAGAAATATAGTCGTTGACCCAGATACCCGTTCGACTTCCACCCCGAATGGGCAGAAAAGAATTAAAATACCACCACCAGATCATTGGAAGTCACCTTAACAGATAGATCAATGGTCATGGAAGCTTCATATCCGTTGCAAGAATTCCATTGCAGAGCTACTTACTTATTCCGTTGCACCATGCCCGAAAGACACTTTTTCCAATTGAGAACTTGAGCTTACAGAATACCCGTGTTATGAAACAATGATTACTCCAGCTTTATTCTCTATCTGATTACGGTACCGACAGTCCATTGACAACCTGAGACAATGATCCCGAGTTTACATGTCCGATGATCTTAGTGGAGCATAAGAATCAGTGAGAGAAGTACTTGCTAGCTTAAGGACATAAAGAGTCATGTTGGAAAGAGGAATGCCCATTGGATTCCAAGACTCATCGTCGAGAGGTGTGGCAGCCTCCCCATCAACTGCTTGAGATGGAACATCTCGAGCTGGCACAGAGTTGAGAACTAAACATAGAGATGACGCAACCAACGCGAATTTAGTGCTAACCATCCTACTAGCTTACATTCCCCCTCTAAGTGGTGATATTAATAGGGACAATGTCCCTAGAGACTTTGAATACACCCTAGTCACTGCATATCTACCGAAAGGAGTTCACACCTACCGCGTAGATCAAGACAAGGTTACAGTGTTGAAGTTTTGCGACTTCAACCTGGGAGACCGTAAAGCCTACAACATGCTCTCACCATCTAATTACTTAACGAGGACTAAGGGATGAAATTCTAATATTTTCCCTCAACAATGGATGATGAACCTTGCGCAGTCTACTCTGCTCAACGTTATGAAAATACCGCACTTCGGTAGACATCAGGAGGTGACTGCTTGTGTGAAATTGGTTCTAGAAAGTTACCACGGAGGATACCTATGGTTAAATCATCGCATAAATGTTGATCCAGTGCTGATCAACATGATTACCGAGCTTAGCATGTAGGTCCCTAATCCCCATGAGTACTACCCTGGAAAGACCGCAGACTGTGCTCTTTCACAAAAGATTAAAGAGGCTTACGGAAATGTTGAAAAAGGTGCGGAAGGTTACAAGGTAGCCTCTATTGAGAGTGGCGCAGTGCGCCTTGCATGTCAGCTAATAGCAAGGAAGTTGGTACATAAGAATAGACCTACACAAGTATCAGGCTTCGTAGTGGACCTCATAGGAAAATGTACAGAGGGACTACAAATGAATTGGGAAAAATACTTGGTCAATCAGCTAGAAATTGACTGTAGAGAAGCCCAGGATCAGGGGCATGAATTCCACTTTAGCTGGCTACTAATATTGATCGTTTTTTTTGCATGGGAGCTACCAAAAGGCACAAACTTCCCAGACCTCGACCCATTCGAACCATTAGTTGCGAATTTCAGTACCTTATGTTACTCGACGAACATGAGCAAGCAGTGGCAATCAAATGCCATTTTTCACAGATACTATAACCAACTAAAAGAAGCCATAGGTGGTGAACCTTGCATAACCCCAAACACTTTACAAAGGTTCTGAACTCTGATAAAGTTCAGCGCAGGTCACCACTTTATATACCTAACTCCACATGTTGATGAACATCAGGAACAACTTCAGTCCTATTATAAGCTGACCAAAGAAGACCTAGAAGAAATCACCAAGGAATGGTCGATGGACCTCCTTGTTCCAGCAGATCTAGCAGACATTTCAGACATTGACAGCCCAGAAGCTGCGCAGGACACACCTGGGCCCAGTAAGATGAAGAAGACAAAGAAGAAAAAGGAAACAAAGAAGCCTGAAGAGGTTCAAGATGTAGATAGCTACTCTATAAATATAGATTCCATCACACCCGATCAAGAAGGTAACAATGAAGACCTAGAGGAAGTCGAACAACAACCAGAGGATGAAGTCAAAGTTCCAAAGAAGAGAAAAGGGTCACCTTCGAACTCTTCCTCTAAGAAGAAATGAAAAGTGAACATGACCAAGATGAAGACCACGCTCACCCTCGATGAATTCAACTTTCTCCTCACAACTTTGAATGAATCCATAAAAGAAATTACAGAAAAGCAGGAGGCCAAGTAACAGATGATGTACGAAAGAATTGAAGCTGAGCTCCAAGGAGTGTAGTGAGAAATTTATTCTAACCACGTAGTCTCCACTGCGCCCATCCCAGAAAGAACAACAAAAGCAAGAGATGAATCAGTTCAACTCCGCAGGATTGCCGACATAGTCAAAGTATGCCTTCGGAAAGAAGAATAAGTAACAGCGCAGGCCACCCAAGCCCTAAAGCAAGAAGAGGAGGAAATAATAGAGTAGCACCAAGCTGCACAACAAGAGAAGGAGGCAATCTAAGAGAAATTTGATAAAGAAAGAGAAAAAATCCAAAAGGAGAAGGAGCAACTTCTTGTGAAGTAAATCGGGATCGAAGAAGCTGTCAATAGAGCATTTCGCTCTGTGACTGGTTTAGAACAAAAGGCCGAAGAACCCTTAGACCATCAAGTGATGAAGCTTGCTGAAGTTATTCAACAACTACAACAAAGAGTCGTGGACTTAGAGATTCAGATCATCCCAAGTACCCCGCAAGAAGAGCGTGACCAGTGAGAAATAACTACCAGGGGTATAGTAGAAAGGATTAAAGAAATCACTGAAGAATGTAAACAACTAAGTACTAGAAGTGAGAAGATACATGAAAACCTGACCGAGAACCTGGAATTGCATAAACTGGAGTCGCAGCTCCAGGAGGCGAAGCATCATGCAGATAGACTTAATATGTAGTTGAAGGCCCTATCAACCATAGAGAAAATGAAGCGATCCCACGAGAAATGCGTTGCACAAAAACAGATCCACATGATCCAGAGCGAGGTCATGGAAGTGACACAACAACTTCAACCTTTGCAGGATAAGGCATGTCAACTATTTTTAGAGATTGAGAACCAAGGGACAGAGCTACAATAGGTCATGATTACAATAGAGAAGCGCCTAGAAGGACCAATCAATAACGCACTCATCCAAGAGTTCATCGAGCAGGAGGAAATCGCAAAGCAATAGGTGGAAGCGGCTCGAGACAAACTCGAGGTGCTTGAAGCAGAATTGGCTAGACCTGAGTGACTCGGGATGAGTCACAGGTGAGTGTTGGGGGCTTGTTGTCCCTTGAATAAGTTTTGAGGAATACTTGGTCATATTTGACCGTTTTTGGTACTCCAACATCCAGTTAGAGAAGGCGCGCATGGCGAAGAGGATATCACGGGATCTCCGCCCCTTTTTAGGGTTTTTTGGGTTTTTTGGGTTTTTTGGGAATATTGTAATGGGAAAGGGATATCGACCCTTATTTAGGCATTTTGTATGTATAAATAGAATGGTAGGCAATGTAAGAAATGAGATGCGTGTGTCATCTATGTGATGTAAAGTGAATGGATTAGTGCACAAAGTAGATCTATGTGATCAGACATATGTGTGACTGTAAGAGCTCTGTGCCTACTATAAGTATTGTAAGTGATGAGTGCACGGGTCAGGGACGGACTTAGTGCTTGGATCTACCCGAGGAAAGAGGATCTAGCGAGTTGCACAGATCTCTTGTCCTAGGCGGGATAGGATCTTTAAGGCTTTGTGTTGTAACTTGGTTTACATAAGATAATAACAGAAGAAGACTTTGTGGACGTAGCCCCAGGGTGGGGGTGAACCACGGTAACTCTGTGTATTGTGTTGATGTGTTTGTCTCTCTCTTGCTAAGTGATTTGATATGTTTAGATAGATCTATTGATGCTTTGTGCTTAGGAGATACGAATGAATGCTAGATATGATATATAAGATGCTAAGTGCTTAATCTATTAGGTATAACATGTTTATCGTTGCTAAGTGCAAGATCTGAGTAATTACTGTGGTGCTCTGTGCTTTCTATGAAGTGTATTAATGAATGTATGTTAAGGAATAATTGATGCTAAGTGCACTGTAAGCAAGATAATCAAATATCTATGTCCCAGCTAAGGTTGTAAACACCTAATTCTTGCAACCACCCCTGCCTCTACCTCAGGTGAGACTACATCTGCTTTGCAGGTGTTTCTGAAAGGGTCAGTAGCTAGGGTTTTGTTGGTTTTCTCTTGAGCATTGAACCCTTGGTCTACCCCTGTGCCAACAAGGAGTCCATCTTGGAATCGCATGCCCTCAGAGCCTTCTTGAGGCCATAAAAATACTTCTTCAGTCGATAGACCAAAGATGAGTCCTGCATAAATCCATGAGGATGCTCCATATAGATCTCCTCAGAGAGATCACCATGGAGAAATGAATTCTTCACATCCATTTAATGGACTTCCTATCCCTTGGCTTCCGTAATGGAAATTTCCAATCATATGGAATTCATCTTCACTACTAGAGTGAAGGTATCATCATAGTCAATACCATGCACTTGCTGGAAGCCTGGATTTGTATCTGCTAATCTGTCCATTCACTGCACTCTTAGTCCTGTAGACCCATTTGCATCTGAAAAGTTTCTTGCCAGAAGGAAGGGGAACTGGATCCCAAGTATGGTTCTTGAGGAGGGAGTTGTACTCCTCCTGCATGGCAGATTCCCAAAAGGGATTTACAATAGCCTCTCCATAAGACTGTGGATCTAAATACTGAACCAAGAAAAGATTCCTGGAGGGAAATGGTTCAGTGGCAGTGAGTGCAACAAGAGGATCCTCGAAATAATATCGAGTCCTCCTAGTATCAGCTGGATCACCAACAAGATACCCTGCATCCTAAAGAGTAGTTTGTTCCCACTTGGGCCTCTGCTTTGGCTCTGCAACTGCATTTGGATTCTCTGACTATGCATCTGACTATGTTTACTCTGCATCTAAATCATCTAATTCCTCTGAATTACAAATCTCATCTAAAGAAGAGTCAACATGTGCATGCTCATCATCTCAGACAGGTGGAATAATGAAGGTGTCAACATGCGGCTGTTGAGGTACATGCGAGACACTTTCCTCGAATTGGACAATTCCCTCAATGATGATTCGATCTAAGGAAAGATCAATAAGTTTGTATCCCTTCACACCGTTGGGCTATCTAACAAAAATACACTCAATGCTCTGTGGATCAAGTGCCTTCCTCTTTTCATAGGGAATTTGGGCCCATGCACGTGAAACAAAAATATGAAAGTGGGTCACTTCCGATTTGAGGCTGCTCCAAGCCTCGTAGGGGTTCTTATCCTTGATAGATATATGGGGAGATTTGTTTTGTATGTATGTTGCAAAATTAAGTGCTTTGGCCCATAGTCTTTGTGGTAGTGACTTTTCATGCAACATGCAAGATGCCATCTCCTTTAGAGATCTGTTTTTCTACTCAACAACTTCGTTTTTCTATGGAGTATAGACAACTCTATGCTACAAATGAATCCCTACCTCATGGCAAAGATTCTGGATCTCATGATTGACATACTCTCCCCCGTTATCATTTTAGAGGATGTTGATTTTCTTTTTGGACTGTGTCTCAACCAGGGCTTTGAAATCTTTGAGGTGTTGAGAGACCTCATATTTTTGCCTGAGAAAGTAAATCCATGTGAAACGTGAAAAATCATCAACAAAAATGAGAACAAACCTCAATTTGCTAATATATGGATGCGGAAAAGGACCCATAAGGTCACTATGGATCATATATAAAGGTGCGGAAGCTCTCTGATACTTTCCTTTGTCGAATTTCTCTTGAGGGTGTTTTCCAAGAACACATCCCTCACATACTCCCTTGGTGAAATGGATGTCTGGTAGACCATCAACCAATATTTTCTTGCTAAGTTGTTGCATATATATGAAATTCAAAAGTTCAAACCTTTCATTCGATATCCTACTACTTTCATCTGTGTGGGTAAGCAATAAAGTAGAATCTGGTTCAATAAATTCAAAAAATGTATACAATCTAGATTAATGATTTACCTCACTGGTAGCAACCTTGGAGTTGGATTGCATGTCATAGATGTCCACAAAATTTGGTGTGAATATGAATTTATTTCTGGTGCCGGAATTCGTCATCTGATACACAGAGAGAAGGTTGACAGAAAGTTTGGGAACATGCAACACATTCTCGAAGCTTCTGTTGGTGAGTTCAATCCTTCCTTTGCCGGTGACTTTGACTGGATATTTTTCGCCCATCAGAATAGGAGGACCTTTGCATGCATCCAATGAATAATATATTACTTTTGTGACATCCATGTGATGTGATTCTCCTGAATCTACGATCCAAGCATCGAGAGAGGAGTTGATGGAAATCAAGGCATGGCTAGAATTACCTTTCATGGGATTCTGATATTCTGGCTTCTTCTTCTTGGCACCCTCAAGGATGTGATCTCCAAGGTTGTTTTGCTGAAGTATTTGAGTCATTAGATCTATTTTGTTTTGCATGCATGCAGATTCTGGATGGAATCCTTTGTGAAAGTATGTGCATTTCTCCCCTTTTCCCCTTTGGATCTAGAGGCATCAGTGAAGGGTTTTTAGTACCCTTCCTTAGGATTTTCATGAGCTTTCCTTTTTCCTTTATCTTTAGATTTATGATATTGATGGATTCCATATTGCATAGTAAGTTCATGCACCTTTGGGCCTTTGATTTTTCCCATGTTGACGAGATTGGTTTGCTCTTATGTCAGGGATTCGATAAAGTCCTCAAGAGAGGGCATATTCCAGGTGGCTCTGAAGGCGAATATGACTGAATGGAATGTGGACACAAACACAGAGAATTTAGGACCAAGTTTGGATAGAATGGTGAGAACCATTTGTTTCTCCTCCTTAGATTTATCAACCCCACAAGCTTTGAGTTGCGACAGTAAATCCTTGAATTTTGTAAATAAATCTTGGATATTGTCGAAGATTTTTTGATCCAATGTGAGAAATTCCACCTCCAACAGGTGTCCCCTCATCTCATCCTGTTTTCCAAATATCCATTCCAAGGTGGTCCAGGCTTCATTGGGAGTCTTACAGGAAGATATGTGAAAAAGGATATCGAGAGAAATAAGACTGCAAATTGTTCTGAATGCTTCATCCATTCGATTTAAGTACTTGGATTTTTCTATGGATGATGTTAGTTTTGTGTCTGTATTCAAGGTTAACCTGTACAATCCTCTGGTTCAAAGATGTATGACTATTTTCTCCTTCCATGAAAAGTAGTTGTAATGCATAAGAATGAATTCTTTTGGGAAATCCATCTTTCTGCTGTCTTCAATCTTTTGTACGTGTAGTAGTCCATCGGCTATAATACCATGTAAATGTGTTGAACCTGCACATAATAGATCTAGCTAGAAAATACCACACACATTTGCAGAGAGAAATTGAAAAATAATAAGCAAGAGAGAAAGAATGGAATAATTCTCATTAACCGTAATGGATAATGAATAATTTACACATGATATACTATGTCTAGCTCAATGAATACACATTGGAGGAGAGCCAATGCACCATAGTGGTGGTCTAGAGTGATATGGAAACACACCAATAGTTACGGGAGTGAACTACCACCTAGTCTAGTCTCTCAGACAGTTACGTGAGTGAACTTCTTTCTAGTCTAGTCTCTCAGGCAGTTACGAGAGTGAACTACCACCTAATTGAGTTAACTAGTCAACCAATCTTTAGTTAATTGACTGAAACATAGTGTAGTGAAGATTAGATCAAGGAATCAAGGGTAATGCACTAGTCTGGTGATGAAACCAAGGCAAGTGCGCATTATCATGGTGATGATCCCAATGTTGCATGATAAAAAAACCAATGCAATATCTAGACTCAACTCAACTAGTCAAACTGAAGTGTCAACTAAAGAGAATATTCTCCAGGTGGAATATTCTCCCCTAAAATATAGGAGACTAGATAATGACTAATTATGACTAATAAACAAGGAAAAACCTCAGGAAAAATAAATCCTAGGTGTGTGTGAAGTAACTCCAACACCCGCGAACCCACCAATTGAAAAAATGGATAAGTATGGTAAGTAGAAAGGGAGAGAAGAAAGGATAAAAGAAAGGGGGAAACAAGGGGAGGTGTAGAACAGGGAAAATAAATGGAAAAAAAAGAATTTGGTAAAATAGAAGGGGGAACAAAAACCCGGAAATAGGAAATGATCTCAACATGTTTTTAGATACTTTTTATTATGTTAAAGATATATTTTTATAGTAATATGGAAAATAGTTTTTAAAAGATTGATTCTTAATGGAAAATATTTTTTATAATTAACAAGAAAAAAAATGATGTAAAGAAACTATTTCTTGTCTTATTTTAATTGTTGATATACCAAATTAAAATCAATTATCAAATTTAGATATAAGTTATTTTATTTAAAAATAAAATTTATTTTAAATATAATTTAATGTGTTAAAATAATAGTTGATATTCTTTATATTCAAATGTTCTAAATTTTCTCTGAGGATGTAGGATAGTCCATGATGAAGTGTAATGGAATGTACTGTTAAGGAACTCCATTATCTGTTGTGTATGAAGCAGCGTGGGAACACCTAGATTAGATGTTATAATGGTAGTAGTCACCAAAAAAATGGTTCTAAATTTAATTTATTAACAAGAATTTTAGCATCTACTTCACATAATCTTGTAACACTTTATTTGTTGACACATTAATTGCTATCGCTATATTATTGGTCAGCTAAGCTTTAGTTGTAATTATACTATTTGTCTCCTATATACCAAGTAGAACTAGCTTTAGGAACGATGTCATCTTTTGCAATTGATATATTGTAAAAGGAGGATGCCTCCTAAAAAAAGGCTCGTTATTCATTCATTATCTATATTTTTCTCAAGGCATGAAATTACTCATTTTTCTATTTTTTTTATGCTATTTTTGTTGTTTGGTCAATTTTGGTATTTGAGAAAATAATCCTTGGGTTTGTCTCCTTCTAACAAGTCATCATACCATTTTTGCTATACTTTTTTTTGGGTTATCTTTAGTGAGAGAAATTTTTAAGGTGCGCATTAGACATACAAAATGTAACACCTCTCCATGAGATGCTATGTTCTAATATTTTCTAACTGATAAAGAAAAAATGATGTAAAGAAATCAATTTTCTTTATACTAAACGTTGAATGGTTTTTACATACTTTTCTTTTTCATTAAGTTAAAAATTGATTCTTAAATAAGATGGAAATTAAGTTTTAAAAGACTGATTCTTATGATAAGATGAAAATTAATATTTTTTAATTACAAGAAAAATAATGGAAAAGAAAACTAATTTTTATCTTATGATATATCAAATTAAAACTAATTATAAAAATTAGAAATAATTTAATTTATTTCAAAATTAAATTTATTTTAAAATATGATTTAATGTGTTAAAATAATAGTTGATAGTCTTTATATTCAAATGTTCTTAATTCAATATACTAACAAATATTTTTAGCATCTACTACACATAATCTTATCACACTTTGTTGACACATAAGTCATAGGCACTTTACAATCCTTCATTCCTTTGATACTACGTTCTTCCCACACTATGAATTCCAACACATTGTATATTAAGCCCTAACTCATGGCACATTACATTTCTATTATTATATTATTGTTATTATTATTGGTCACTTAGGCCCTTTAATTGTAATTGTACCATTTGTCTTCTATATATACCAAGGAGACCTAGCTTTAGGAATCATATCATCTTTTGCAATTGATATATTGTTAAATGAGGTTGCCTCCTCAAAAAGGCTTCTTATTCATTCATTCTTTGTCTTTCCCAAGGCATGGAATTACTCATTTATTCTATTGTTATGTTATTTTGGGTGTTTGGTCAATAACATTTGGTATTAGAGAAAATGATCCTTGGGTTTGGCTCCTTCTAACAAGTCATCTTACCATTTTTTCTAAATGTGTTTTTGGTTATCTTCAGTGAGAGAAATTTTTAGGGTGCACATCAGACATAGCAAAGTTTATCCTATTAAAATTTTGGATTTTGATTCACTCTACATTCAAATATATAAGTTGTGGAAGTTCATTAGGGGAATTTTGAGGTAAAAAAATGGGCATCCTAAGAGATATATTAAAAAAAATTAAATTAGTCATTTTATGGGGAAGGTATATTTGACAACTCACTTTTTACAACTCTTTCTACGTACAATCTAAATAAACATGATTGAAATTAATAAAAAAATGATCTATTGTTGTGATTGATAACTTTCTCAAAAAACATTGTACTCGAACAACTAATTCATTTGTATATCTTGAAATGGGAGACCAATTTAAATAATAAAATATATGCATAATGAAAAAAAAATAACATAGCAATGAATTAATGTGTCACCTTTGTGACACTAAGAGGGTTGAAGATGAAAATCACTTTCTCTTAGATTGTCCAACTTATACCCAGATTCGATCTCTATTTCAAAATATTTGTCACACTACCAACTGATGAGCCTCATTATTGTCCATTTTAAAGGCTCATATTTGACATATTTTTCCACCACAAAATGACTTAATGTTTGTTTTTAACCATATTTAATAGTCATTCATGGGTATTTTTTGTGTTTCTTAATGAATGTATGATTGAGGTGGATTTTTATGTATAATATACCTTTTTGCACTAATGTTTTTGGCAAAAGACATGTGTTCCACCAACCAAATCAATTACATGAGTCAATGATCTGGATTTATGAGCGGAATGAAAAGAAACCAAATACTTATAATATTAACATAGAGACACACTGATAAAAGAGATACAATAAAACTTGACTTCTATTAAATAATAAATATACTGAAAACTATAAAATGCAGACTGAAAAGAAGCTTGCTAGAATGGTGGCAGCTTATCTCTTAGAAGAGATGTGACGGCTACCATCATTCACAAGAAGATGAGTCCAATGAGGCTCTGAAGGGATTTTTACAATAAACGTGAATGAAAAAACCCTAGAAATCCAAAAACCTAACCCTATGAGATGAAATGCCAAAAGTCATGTGGGCCCCATTGGGGTAAGTTAGTACATCAACTTCCCGGGGTCATAAATTTTACATACGATCTTCGTTTAGGGCGCATGATAGATTGTTGGAAAGGTATTGACGAGGAGATTCATTTATGGGGATCAATAAAATCCTTTGGCTATAATTGAGGTTATAAATCATGAAAAAAATTCATTTAGGACCTCAAAATGGCCCCAGAAGTTTGGGACCCGAAAAACTACTAAACATAGTAAGTTTCCAAAAAACTGTTTTGAGCCAATTGGAAAAGGTGGGTGGCCACTTTGATCCTCCTGGATCATTCAAGGGCTCCAAACTCCTAGAAACAAGGGATTTTGTCTCCTCGAGTGAGCTGCTAGCCAAAGATCGAGGGAAATTATCTATCCCTACCTCCAAGAGTGCTCCTTGTGCATTTATGATCACTTTTGATCAACAACAGTTTGAAAGTACAGATGTAAACTAATGAGATCCCTCATTTACTCATCACTCTCCTTTATTTAGAAAGGGAGTCCGAATTATCTATTTATATATAAGCCTCTAGTCTAAGAGAGTGATATATAGAGAATTTTTGGAGTTCAACATTGTATGGATATGTTCTATAATACTATTTCTTGAAGACTAAGAACTTTGATGTTCCTGATGTACTGTTAATATTTATGAAATAAAATGGTTTTTCCTTCAGTCCTTTAAAGTTTATTTTAGGTTCCGTGTGCTTCTTGGGCAAGGCCCATCCAAGAGGGCTCAAGGACCCTTTTTACTATTTTTGTAGTTTTGTGCATATTAGTTAGTTCTTAGATAGCATTTCATTTTCTATTGAAGTTAGATTTAGCTTTGCATGATAAATTTCCATTTCTGTTAATATTTTGACTAACTAACCAGTTGTAGCAACATTCTATAGAAAAGTTTAATGACCATTTGGAGCACTCCTAAGTGCCTCCCAAGGATAAGAATCATATATCCACTTCATTTATTTTATATTCTATATTTTTCAATGATGTTAAATACTTGCAATACTTTCTTAGACTTCATTTTTCTTCCTATAGGAGTATCCTATAGAAACTATGCAAATCCTATACTAGAAATGCACAGTTCCTGTAGAAATATCTAGTAGGTCTATTTTTGTTTCATATTTTGACTTAGCTTAATCTTCTTTTCCTGAAAGCATCAATAAAAAAATAAAAGTACATTTAGATAGATAATGATCAAGGGGTTATATTGCTTTGTTCATGCATTAGTGTAGTTTCATTTCCATTATAGTTTTCCTATCATAATTTAGAACTTTACTTTTATCACAATTCTTTGTCATAATTTCATATTTGATTAATCTTTTTCTTCAGTTTAACTTTACCGATTCAGTACTCTTTAATGCAGTAGAATAAGTTCTTTTCATGCACTTTGGACTAGCTATACTTTCATATTGGTGTGTTTCCTTCAAAGCGACTAGTTCATAGTTGTTTTCTATCACTTGATTTCCTGAACATTTCCAACCTTTGATCATGTTAAAACCTTTTCTACCGACAATTTCATACTACACATATATTTCATAGCACCTCTTAAGTTTGTACAAATATCGGGTTGAAAATTAAAGTAGGAGACCAAGGGTATGGTAAATCATTGATGCTATTCCTGGGACCATCATGTTTTGGTGTCGTTGTCGGGGAGGTGCTGAAGTCTGCATGTTATTTTATTTATTTATTCTTTTGTGTGACTTGGAGAAGTAAAAAGGATACCTCAGTCACAAGACCAACATCACTATGTAATTTATGTAGTGTAACAACCTAAGTGATTTTACTTCGTGTGAGTATTGATAGATCCTTGTCACACTTCTTTTCACATTAAAAATCAGATAAAAAAAAAAGTTTTTAACTTTATTTTTATTTCATGAATGAATAGACCTAGAGATAGAAAATAATTTTTTTACCAAAAACCCCCACAACAAAAATAGGTCCAAGCAATCCNTTTATTTATTTATTCTTTTGTGTGACTTGGAGAAGTAAAAAGGATACCTCAGTCACAAGACCAACATCACTATGTAATTTATGTAGTGTAACAACCTAAGTGATTTTACTTCGTGTGAGTATTGATAGATCCTTGTCACACTTTCTTTTCACATTAAAAATCAGATAAAAAAAAAAGTTTTTAACTTTATTTTTATTTCATGAATGAATAGACCTAGAGATAGAAAATAATTTTTTTACCAAAAACCCCCACAACAAAAATAGGTCCAAGCAATCCAGAGATTGGTCCTAAAACACTAGAAGATTTCTTGGAAAGGGAAGCTCGAGAATTTGATAATCTTTTAGAAGAGAGTTAGTCCTCACCTCATGCCATGTCCATGAAGAAGAAATATTTGAGTTCCCTATTCATGAATCTGATGGAGAAGAGAAGATGCAAAATGTTAATCCTTCTGCTTTACCTCATTTTCATGGGCTTGTCTCTAAATATCCTGACACTTTCTTATTTGAGTTTGTAGTTATATGTAGGGCATATGATTATACCACTGATGAAAAAAAGCTCAAACTTTTTCCTTCTACTATGAAGGATTCATCTCTAACATGGTTTATGAGTTTGGAGGAAAATAATATCACAACCTGGGATCAAATGAAAAACACCTTCAGTGAAAGATACATAGACTATTGTAGAGCAAGAGAAACAAGGGATGAAATTTTCAGAATGACACAAGGACCTGATGAATCTCTAGAAGACTTTGAATAGAAATTTAAACTAAGGTACAAGAGAGCTCAAAATTGCACTATGGATGAAGATTCACTCAAGCTTGTCTTAATAATAAGAGTAAGAGAATATTTGATGGAAACATTGAATCTCCTATCCAATGGAGATATCTAGCAGTTGGAATGTGATGACATCAAAAGAATATTCAAGAACTATTCAAGGTCCTCCAGAAAGAAAGGTAGAAGCAGTAGAAGTTTGATCTCTCCATCTTCTAACCCTACAACTCATATAAAGAATGAATTAGGAGGATTAATAAAGGACATGAAGACTGATTTTTTACACTCCTTAGCCATGCAAATGGATACAATGAAAATAAAGAAGAAACAATAGGAAGGAGAAAAGGCATTGGTTGTCTATTGTCCCAAATGCACTAAAAATCATCCTAGTAATGAGTGCCCTTTAGACTTTATAGATCCTCATGGAATTTATGAGGAAAATCATCCAACTAAAAAATTTCCTTCTTTTCCAGGTTTGAAGGCTACATTTCGAGGAGCAGAAGAGAATGTGGAGTCACTATACTTCATCAATCAAAGGAGGCCTGAAGAACCAAGACGATCCTAAACAGGTTTGAACTTCAATCTTGCTCAAAATTTTAATGCATATAATTATCAAATTCCTCCTCAACCATGGTATAAACCATCACCTTGGACTAATCCAAATCCTTGGCAATACCAAGGACCTTCAATTCCTCCTCCATACCAATCTTTTCCTAGCATGCCACAAAATCAGTGGAATCAACCATCACAAGGATGGAGGCCACAATATTTCCAACAACCTGCGTTACTACCTCTTCCTCCTCAAAACAACAATACTCCAAGCAATGTTTCTACTAAGAAACCTCATCTACCTACTCAACCTACTCCAAATCTGAACAATAAACAAGTCTAACCTGTAGACAATAATGGTGAAACTTATTAGACTTATTTTGTGGAATTACAAGAGATAAATATCAGATCGGGAAAAATCTTACAACAACAACCAAAGCTCATAGAAAATGAGTAATATGAGAAAGAAAACATTACCTTACCTCAACCACAAGCCCCTCCTTACCCTGAATGATTACAAGAAAGGAAAACTTATACATATGAGGAAAAAAAACTTTTAGGAGAGCTTAAAAATTTGTGCATAAAGATACCTCTCTTACAAGATATTAAAGATGTGTCCGTTTTCAATAAGTATATCAAGGAAGAATGCATTAGAAGACCAGGGAGAAAAAGGAAGGATGCTCCTACCATAAATGTTATAGGACAACTAGATGACCTTATGCATGTGAAGTTAATTGTACTTAAATACTTGTATCCAGGGAATCCTATAGTAAATGTCCATATTAACAACACCCTGGTACAAAATAATCTTAATGATCTAGGAGCTTCAATCAACATTATGACTAGAGATACCATGATAAAAATTAACCTTCAGGGATTTCTGAGAAACACCCCAACTATCCTACAACTTGTAGATAGATCTATAGTTAAACAAGAAGGCATGTTGGAAGATATCTTAATTTCCATTGACTCTTGGGAGTACCCTACTGACTTGCTAGTTCTTCAACGCAAGTATCAGTCCAATGGATATCCTCTTAGTTTGGGAAGGCCTTGACTGATCACAACATATGCATACATTGGTTGTTCTCAACCCCAATTCAAAATCTTGAGCATAAAGTTGTTGATGGCACGGAAATGAAAGAAGTATCCATTATCTTTGAACAACATAGCTTCAACGCTCAACCACCATGAAATTATCCCTCTAGATTTAATCTCAACCGTTAAAACACTTCATCCATACTTAGAAACTTTTCAGAAGTTTGTCGCAAGTTCACTACCCATTCTCTATTCTTGTTACTTCTTTTGTGGTCTATGAAATGCACCCTCACATTTCACCACCTTTATTTCACACCCAAGTGGATCGACACATGTATTAAGTCTTTCACCAACATTCTTGCATGTTTCCATACTTAGAAACTTTTCTACGTTACCGTGGGTCCACGGTCATTTCCTTATGCTTCACCACCTCCACGATACCCTTCACACCCATTGATTCTTGACACTTAGAAATTTTTTTGAACTTCATCGTGGGTCCGTGACCCCATATTTGTTTTATTCTTGGAACTCTATCCACCTGTCCACCCATCCGATTCTTAGGACTTAGAAAAATCTTGAAATGTCACTGCACTCCATGGTGTATTACCTCTTCTCCCCATACTCTTTACACCCAAAGTCTTGGTAATTAGCCATATTTCCAAAACTCCATCGTGAGTTCGTGGGTCCATGGGTTTCTGTGATGCATTACTCACACACCCGATCCTCTCTGTGCTTCGTGGTATCTTGGGACTTTACCAATTATTGAGATTTCATACCCCTAGATTCTCTTCGCGCTCCATGATAGCTCAACACTTAGACATATTCCAAGATCTTACTGTGGTTTCACGGAATTGGCAGCTGGCCCACCACATGGCTCCACATCATTTTCCAACTATCATTCCAACCACCGTGTACCTTCCATTGTGGAAATACACATGATCATTCTTCTGGCATGTCAGCTGACACGTGGGCCAAATGTCATCTTGGCGTCATTGTACGGAAACATACCCATTTTTTTCGATTTTCCCAACTTCCAAAATTACCCAAATCCAAAATTTATTTCTCACATTTCATTAAAATTTGGAGATTTTAATTCTTGGTTTGTTTCCTTGCACTACTCATGAATTCTAAGAATTTCCATTGCAGAATTGGGGACTTATGCCCAATTGTTATCATGTGCATTCTGCAATTTTTGAAATTCGACCAATTGCAGGCTCAATTACAAATTTAAAATAAATTTTTTTAATTTCAGGAGTGAATTCCTCAAATTCCCCACGAATTTTCTTTTCCAGTCCATGAAATGTTTTGTCAAACATTTTGGAGACATTCTTTAAAATTCAAGTTTCTATGACTTATCTCTCAAGCATTCTACCAACTAGCCCATACATGCTCAATTTCAAACGTGTGGCTTTGTCTTTGGCCCATGTAGGTCCAATGGTTGAACCTAGGGCTCTGATACCATAATGTAACGTCCCCCAACCCAACCAAGGGACATTACAGTGTAGAAAACTTACAAAAACACAAATTCTGCTATCTAAATAAATTCCTATAACTTCCAGCTATGATTTACATAAATATTTAACTGTTGTTTATTACAACTAATTATATGCATCTACATCATTCTAAATTAGACATGAAATGCAACTAAGCAACTCAACACAACAACATATAAATCATTCTCAAATACACAGAGTTCATACACAACAATTTTTAACTCATAATTACAAGACAAAAAATAGATCAAACACTTATCTTTTTAAATTTGTTGTGCAACCAACTACATGGTACAGACGTTCCACCCAACCATAGACTCATTGTTCCAAATATCATCAACGAGCCACCCTCGAGCTGAGGCTAGTAGTTCAAAAAAGAGGGTGGTCTCTCACTGTCCATTCATATCTTAGAAAACTCACAACCCACCGGTATTCTCCTACAACTATCCCGATTTTCCACTAACTCTCTTTCTCTTGACCTTCCCAACCCAGGGAATGTACCCCTTCACTGATTTCAGTCCCTTGAGCATCCCATTTGTTTATCAGGGTCTCTTTGGCACAAGTAGCTAGGAATATCTCAACTGGGAAATCAAGGGAACTTGCTTCTAGGAAAACTACCAACAAACACTTAATATTTTAGTGCAACTCACTCAGGAGTCCACTCTTCAAGCCTGCCAACCCGACTCTTCATTTTTTAGCTCTAGTTCGCTCCAAAAATGCTCCAACATGCTCTAGAATTCACCCTTAATGGTTGCACTAGCTCCAACCTCTTTTTCTTTTCCCTTTACTTTCCCTCATGCACAAATACTCATTATGTAAACCTGTTGTCCCAACCCATACAAATTTTCTCCCTTTGGCTTGCTTTTCTTGACTCACATAGTTCCCCAAGCTGATTGTACTCAATCTCCATGTGCCCAATAAATACGAGATGTGACTACTCACACCCACCCTCTTACATGTATTCAATGATTGGCTTTGTGAACACTCAATAAAAAATTGGAAGATTCATTTATTAATAGCAAAGTTTAGGAAAATGGGTTGAATTAATATACATGGGTAATCCCTCCTTGGACCCCCTCTTAGGCATTCTCTTAGACCCTCCTTTCTCTTGTGGATTATTCAACCCCCATCTCTGTCCATGTCTCCTTAGCAATTGGTATCACATTTTATTATTAAAACATAGAAATACAATTCACATATTATATCTATACTAAGCATAATTAAACTCGGGGTTATAGTGGGAATGTTACACATACACCCACATTAAATCACAATTTCAAAATATTTGTTACAACACCACTCTTTTTAACCTTTTAACTCATCATAACTATGGTGATCTAGGAATGCTTCTCTTAAAGCTATTCAAGCATGGAAATAAAATTCTAAATAAAAACAAATATTTTTAAAATCTTTCTTAAGGTTCCATAAACCAAATTTGGTCAATGGAAGTTAACCACCACGACCATCATCCTCATTATAAAATAATTATCAAAAAGAAAAATAATAATGATAATGTTTATTAAATTAAATATATATTTTTATGATGTCTACATTTCTTAAAATGAAGCAAATTTACAAGAAAAACAAAGACAATTACATTATTTTCATTGAATGCCATTTACATATTTAATTATGGTGGAAATGAAAGAACATTATGATTTCAATATAATTAGAAATTTCCAAAAAATAATTAAGTCATAATGCTTAGTAAATTTATGTGTTATATTATTAAGAGTAGAGATGTCAAAAAGAAAGAATGTTCATTTGCAATCCTTTTTATGTCTCGTTCATTTTCATTTTTTAGATTAATTTAATACTCAATTTCATAAATTTATTATTAATGTTATTTTTAAGTAGAAAACAAGTTATAAAACTATGGGATAATCAAGATAATATTTATTGATACAATCTCAAGAACTTGCTATGGTGTTACATGAATGTATGTAGACAAAACCTATCAACCCACTAATAATCCATAAAAAAATAAACTTTCACTCTTAAGAGATGCATTAACCTATTTCTTTACATTAAAAAATATTAATTTTGAACCAATTAAAAACTATTTAACTCATACTCCAAAACTAAGTTACTTTTAATTATAACATTTATATTAATTTTATTTTTAAAATTTACAATACAACACACTATTTAAAAAATCCACTTTAAAATTTATTTCAATTAAAAACTATGTAAGATCATATTTCAAAACTAGGAAAAAATAATCTCTTACTTTTAATTATAACAAATATTAATTTTGTTTTTAAAATTACTTTTAATTATAATAAATATTAATTTTATTTTTAAAATTTACAGTATAGCACACTAATATAACAAACTGTTTTTTTAATTTTTTTTTATAATATTTTAAACTTTATCTATAATTTCATTAAGATTATAAAACTTATTTATAAACTCTATAAAAATGTGCAATAACTTTTCAGTGGGTAATTATATTTTTCAAGAATTAGTTGTGTATTTGAAAAATTTATTCAACTTCATTATGTATTAAATTTGCTATCAAAATTCTATTAAGTAAATTTAGATAAAATAACTATTTTCTATTATTTAAATTGAATTTCTTAATGTATAAATAGAATCAACCTGTTGAAGAACTCTTAGATATTAAAATTATACAAACTTAACCACTCAAATCTACAGATCCAACCATTCATCACCGAACAAAATAAAAATAAAAAATAAATTTTTTTTTATCAAGACATATCCAAAAATTAAAATGTTGAGACTAATACTTTATTTTCAAACCTTCTCCAACACCATTACTTTTATTACATAAAAAAGCCTCCAACACAATTACTTTTATTACAAAAGAGCTGCTTTATTTTCAAACCTTCCCCAGCACAAACACTTTTATTACAAAAGAGCTTTACAGAAAGCTAGAGTCTGAATGTCCAAAGAAACATACCAGACTCGTCATCCAAAAACATTAGTGTTATTTAGTAGAAAGTGTCTGAATGTCAAATGATACAAATGACAAGCTCAAGGTTTTTTTTTCACTGAAAGTTTGATTGGATTCCTTATTGCACAATCTCACAGTTTGAAAGCTTTGTAATCTCTTTGGGAATCACCTTCAGGTTATCACAATTGCTAAAATCGAAATATTTCAGACTTTTAAGCTTTCCTATTTGAGAGGGCAGCGATTTCAGCTTGATACAGTGACTAATGTTCAAAAACTGAAGGGAAGAAAGATTACCTACACCTTCATGGAGATTTCCAATCTCAGTCCAACTCAAATTAAGAAATTCGAGTTGTTTCAGTTCCCATAAAGATAATGGCAATGATTTTAATTGTGTACCGCTTAGATCCAGCACCTTAAGAGAAGTGAGCCCTTGTAGAAATGCTTCTGGAATTTCTTTCAATTCTGGAATCTCTTTCAATTCCAGTTTTCCTAGGAATAAGGTCACCAAATTTTGACATCTCAATATCTTCTCGGGGAGAAACTTAATATTATTGCCCAAAACTGATATTCTTTTGTAGTCAATCCCTGTGTCGTCAGGGAATTCAGGGAATTGTTGAAGCATTTGGCCTGCTCTAAACAGACATTTCTCCTCAGTTTCTCCAATGTATATTGCCATGTCCCGCACAGCATCGTGAACTGTAATTACATTTTCTTGATGTTCCACTTGGAATAAGCAACGATTTTCAAGAAACGTAACATAGCTGTGCCCGGTGTCCTTGGTCTTAACGAGACCTTCGGCGATCCAAATTTGCACAAGTGGATTCACCCGAAAAGCAGTATCCTGAGGGAACATGGCACAATACAGAAAACAGCTTTTGATATGAGCATCCGGCAAACAATCGTAACTCCATCTCAATCGCTGAAACAAATCTCGATCAATGCGAGGATGCTGAGAAATTGGAGGAATGAAATCCAGTCTCTGCATTTGCCTTAGAGCACGCTCCCACTCATTTACATTGCTCTCGCCAATCATTGATGAGGCTATTAGATTTATGGCGAGGGGCAAACCTTTACACTCGCAGGAGATTTGTCTGGCGATATGCTCTATCTGCCCAGGAACATGGCCTCCTTCCTCTTTGAAAGCCACTTGGGAGAACAAATCCCATCCTTCGTCTCTGGACATGGCTTCTATTTCCATGCACTCTTCCGTCTTCATTTCTTCAATCAGATTTCTATTGCGAGTAGAGAATATGAGTTTGCTGGCTCTGTCATTGTTGAATTCCACGCCCAGTTCTCCCAGATCAAGTGCAGTCCACATGTCCTCTAAAACCATAAAAAATTTCTTGGCCTTCAGATATGCAGACAATTTCATCTTCCGCACATTAACATCTGTTTCGGACAGGTCTAAGTTGACTTCGGAAGCAATAAGACCCTGCAACTCCGGAATTGGAAATTCAGCGACAGTAACCCAAATGACAACATCAAAGTCACTGACCTCCTTGTGGGTATTGGAGATCTTTTTGAGCAACGTTGTTTTTCCAACGCCACCTCTGCCGTATACCCCGATTCTCCGAACGTGGCGAGCTTCTGCGAGCCACCTCTCGATCTGCGTCTCTGCCTGTCGTGGTGTGAAGGAGGCAATCTGTTGAGCACTGCAAAACACTGAAAAATCTGTCTGCAGCTGAGCAAAGAGCCCATTAAAAGATGCTGTCCACTTTCTGATTTGTGTAGACAGCCTGGGCTTAAAAAGAAAAGCACAATCAATACCAAAACACTGATGTGGGCGTTGTGAGCTTTCGATCAATTCTCTGGCCTTTCCAACTGAACCTTCCATCCTTTCCACACAATTTTTCAGCGAGTCAGGGGGACTCTTTTGCTGATTGTAGAATTGATAGCTGATATCGCGCAAAAGGCCCTTCATACGATTTAACTGTTCTTGGAGAAGGCGACGGTTGTCACCCAAGCAAATAACATCATCTATCCGTTGGATGAGAGGAGCAATAATAACGGTGCTCATGACATTGGCTGCGGTTCCGCTCACAATATCCATTGGCGTTGCCATTGTTGGGAGGGAAGAAGAAAATAGAAGAAGCCAACAGCGCAGAATATGAATATAAAAGCAGGAGGGAGCACAGCAAGAACGGGGATTAAGTGAGGAGAAAGTGGTGTGGACGTATAAATAAAGAAAGGCGTAGCAATGGCGGTGAATTCAGAGAAGGAAGKATGACACAAAAAAGTTGATTCCCAACATCTTTAATTGACCACTTTGCACGCCACTGAAGATCATGTGTAATAGAAGTTGGCTGCTTTGTCCATATGCCTCACTCGGTTCAAAACAAGTGGGAGAAAATCCAATCGGCTTTCACTATTTATTCACAAACATTGATGTTGGATGAAAATTTATTGTATTAAAATAATTATAATAATATAAATAAGTTTTTTTCATGATTAACCGCTCACACTCTTTCATGGTCTTCTAGATACTTTTCCTTTCAATCAAAGTTATAAGGAGAATCATTTATGCTTTATCAAGTTTTCATCGCAAGAAAGTAATTTTATGATTTTCTCTTATTATTCTCATCATCACATATTTTTCTTTTCCATTACAATTCTTTCAGCTTTTCAAAATTCCTATTTTAATTCTTTCATAACATTCAAAACGACATTTGTTTTTCTCATTACTAATTATATAAAAATAAAAAATTGTATTTAAGATTTTCAAAATTCTCAAAATCTAATGATTTAGATACTTTTCTAAGTTATATGAAAATCATTTAAGCAATTCAAAATGATTTTTATATTTGAAATAATTTTTTTTTATTAAGTTAAAGATTGATTCTATAATTATAATAAAAGAAAAATAAATTTATTTTTTTATACTAGATGTCGATTTTTTTTTTTTTTCATTAAATTAAAAATGAATTTTACAATAAATATAAATATAGAAGGAATAAATGATTTAATTAGTTTTCTTTATATAATGGTTTTTAAATACTTTAGAGATTCATTTTTATACTAAGATGGAAATTAATTTTTAAAGGATTGATTCTTAATGGAAATTCATTTTATAATTAATAAGAAAAAAAATGTCCCCGGATGGAGTGTTAGGGTGGCAAACGTGGCATACGGTGGGGGCAGGCACCAGCCACCGAGGCATGGAACCATGTGACGGGCTCGTGCCATAGCCCGCCACCCTCCTCTGCGATTAAATAGCCTTTACTATGATTTGAAGGGGCATTTATGAAGTCTCCCTCTCCTTATTCGCATCGTCGTTTGGCTTGGTTAACAATGGTTGTCACTCATCTCCGCTTGCATCCCGAAGGGCTGATCCCTTCGCAACCATGGCCTAATCCTGCTCAAATTCTCTGGTTCGATGTTGCCCCTGCTCACCCCCAGGCCATATACCTCTGTCTGGTGCACCTACTCTACTCGGCCAGTCACAGTTATTACCTCATGCCGCGTCCAAGGGGAAGGCCGCGAAGGGGCTCTCCCTGGAAGCCTCGTCGGCCCTCAGTCTCGCCTCCCGACTCACCTTCCATCTGCTCCTCCCCCCCCCTCCAGTCTGAGCTTCTCTTTGCTTCCTCTCATGATCTGTCGAACTAGTAGTTTAATTGTCTGGCATTAATCCCCCAGATGCCGAGCTCATTCTCGCATCTCTTTTTCGACCCTCCTGTGGATTTCACTGCCCCCACACCAGTCCTTGACCCTCTGAGAAACTCAGGAGGAAAACCTCCTCCTCATCGTAGGCCTGGGAGTGTTGGACACCATTTCACTGATTCCTTCAATAGCGCGCAGTTCAGAAACAGCCTGGCTATCCTTCACGGTTTGGTCTTTGAACTCCGCCAGGGGGTGGAGGACCTCCAGTTTCTCCTACAAGCTACAGACGAAAAGGTGACAGTCTTTCTTCAGACTCTCTCCTCCATGCACGAAGCCTTCTCCTCGAACTCAGCAGAAGCGACCCCAATGGAGGAGCGACCCCAATGGAGGAGCCCAGTGCAGCTCCAAGTGAAGGACATGACAAGGTGCAACACTCAGCAGCGATGGAACGGGAGCAGGATGCGCACGAGAGCAGTGTTGTGGAGATGGAATCGGCAAGGAAACCACTGCAAAACGCTACTACAGGTGCTGATGGAACCACGTGCGACGTGAAAGTCGAAAGGCAGTGGGCAGACCAGGTGACGTATGTCAAGGAGGAGCCTTGGATAGAGGACCTCCACACCACATGGCTGGGCTATTTACCAGGTGTCTAGGTCTATAGTGTTTTTCAAGGTCTTGTCAGCTTTTTTTTTCATTTTAGCTGATAAACAGTTTGTCTAAGACCATTTTTCTTAGCCTATCATACTTCTTATGTTGGATTCCTATGCTGGCTGGACTGGTTTCCCCTCTGTTGGGGCAGTCCAGTAACTACAGTATGGCTATCTCTGTATTTTGCAACTTTACTTCAGTTCTGGAAGACTATTAATATATAATACTTCTTACTTAAAAAAAAAATAAGAAAAAAAATGATATAAAGAAACTAATTCTTATTTTATTTTAATTGTTGATATACCAAATTAAAATTAGTTATTAAATTTAGATATAATTTAATTATTTAAAAGATAAATTTATTTAAAAACATAATTTGATGTGTTAAAATAATAATTGATATTATTTATATTTAAATGTTCTAAATTCTCCCCCTTGTGTGATTTTATTCGTTCATTATCTATATTTTTCAACAAATGGAATTACTCTTTTTTCTATTATTTTGGTCAATAACATTTGGTATTGAATTTGTGTCCCTCTAATAAGTCATCATACCATTTTTTCTATATTTTTGGTTATCTTTAATGAAATTTTTTTTTATAACAAATCATTATATCATTTTTTCTATAATTGTTTTTGGGTTATCTTTAGTGAGATAAATTTTTAAAAGTGCATATTAGAAATAAAAAATATAGCAACTCCATGAGATGCTATGTTCTGATATTTGCTAACTCTAACACCTCCATGAGATTGTATTTTCTACTAATACACATGCATTAAAAGATTTGTTATAACACATATTTTACTCTTTAATTTAACTAAGATTAATTCTTATAATAAAAGAAATTAATTCTTACAATTAAAAGAAAAAATGAAGAAAATAAATCAGTTTTCTTTATATTAAATGTTGAATGGTTTTTACATACTTTTCTTTTTTTGATTCTTAAGATGAAAAATGATTTTTAAAAAATTAATTCTTATGATAAGATAGAAATTGATTTTTCTTAATTACAAGAAAAATGATGTAAAAATACTATTTCTGATCTTATTTTAATTGTTGATATACCAAATTATCTCAAAATTAAATTTATTTTTAAATATAATTTAATGTGTTAAAATAATAGTTGATAGTCTTCTTAATTTAATAAATTTACTATTACTTTAGCTTTATCATCATCATCAATATTTATATTTACTATTACTATTACTTCTATTCCTTTAGTATTTAGTATTTACTATTACTATTTACTTTAGTATATTTACTATTACTAGTAGTATAGATCCATTTTAAACTCGGATCTATCAAGATGCTAGAGGGATCAAATCTCTCAAGGTGCAAACAAATTTTAGAGTGCAAAACTTGAGAAAAGGTTAAAGGTCAAGTCTATCAAGGTGAAAACCTTTAACCTTTTCTCAAGTTTTGCACTCTAAAAAATGTTTGCACCTCAATAGATTTGATCCCTCTTAGCCCTTGATAGATCTGGGTTTAAGATGGATCTATGGTGGTATTCAAATGTTCTAAATTCAATCTAGTAACAAAATTTTTAGCATCTACTACACACAATCTTATCAGACTTTGTTGACACATAAGTCATAAACACTTTACATTCTTCCATTCCTTTGATAGTGAGTTCTTCCCACACTATGACTTCCAACACATTATATATTAAGCCCCAACTCATTGCACATTACATTGCTATTATTATATTATTATTATTATTACTGGTCAGCTAGGCCCTTTAGTTGTAATTATACCATTTGTCTTCTATATATACCTAGGACCTAGCTTTAGGAATCATCTCATATTTTACGATTGATATATTGTAAAAGGAGGTTGCCTCCTAAAAAAGGCTTCTTATTCATTCATTCTCTATCTTTCCCAAGGCATGACATTACTCATTTCTTCTATTGTTATGTTATTTTGGGTGTTTGGTAAATAACATTTGGTATTAGAGAAAATGATCATTGGGTTTGACTCCTTCTAACAAGTCATCTTACCATTTTTTCTAAATGTTTTTTTGGTTATCTTCAGTGAGAGAAATTTTTAGGGTGCACATCAGACATAGCAAAGTCCATTCTATTAAAATTTTAGATTTTGATTCACTATACTTTCAAAGATATAAGTTCTGGAAGTTTATTAAGGGAAATTTGAGGTAAAAATGGGCCTCCTAAGAGATATATTAATAAATTCTAAATCAATGATTTTATGGGGAAGGCATATTTGACGACTCACTTCTTACAACTCACTCTATGTACAATTTAAATAACCATGGTTTTGTTACATTTAAAGGTTGACTAGAAAGAAAATTAATAAAAAATGATCTATTGATGTGATTGATAACTTTCCCAAAAAACATTGTACTTCAACAACTAATGCATTTCTATATCTTGAACTTGGAGACTAATTTAAATAATAAAATATATTCGTAATGAAAAAACATTAAAACATAGCAATGCATTAGTGTGTCACCTTTGTGACACTAAGAGGATTGAAGATGTAAAACACTTTCTCTTAGATTGTCCACCCTATACCAAAATTACATCTTAATTTCAAAATATTTGTCACACTATGAGCCTTCCTAACCTTTTAACTCAACAAAACTATGGTGATCTTGGAAAGCTTCTCTCAATTCTTTTTGAGAAAAAAAACAAAAATCTAAAGAATTACAAGTAATCCCTTACCGTCTTAAGGTCCAACAGACCATTTCAGCCTCAGTGGAAATTAATCATCATCATCATCATCAATATTTATGTTTCACAATTTTGAATCTTCAAAGTTTTTATTTAAAAAAAAAACAAGACTCATTTTTATTTTTTATAAAATTTTTTAAAATGGAAAAATGTAATCTATGCATAATTTTGATTTAAATAAAAACAAATACAAAATTAACCTTGGCATAATTTTTATTTGTATAATTTTAATTTAAAAAAGGCTAAGAAATATAACGTGGGAATAGTTTTAAATTTTTTAAAAACACAAAAAATTACACTACTTTGTCGAATCATCGTTGAAAACTAGTCCAAGCACCATTGATATCATTTGGAGGTCCAGGTGGGTGGGTCGAATCGGGTATTGGAATCATTTGGAGGTCTGGGCAGGAAGGTAGAATCACCATTTAAATCGTTTGGAGATCCTTGCTTGGGTGGGTTGAATCACCACTGCAAATCTTACCATTACTGTAGAAAACGGTCCAGAGGAGCAAACTCGATCCAACCAACATGAGCGTACATAAGAATAGAGATTTACATCACTCAGATGCGACCCATATCCAATATTTGGAATAAATGCAAAATTTTCTCTTACTTCCCCCCTAATGCAAATTATTTCTCCTTTTTCTCCAACCTGTGAATTCTTTCTTCATGTTCAATTGCAGAATTAATTCTATCTACCCAAATTGATTCATTTATGTCAAAAATGGGTTTCATAGATAGGATGACCTTAATTTCATTACAATTATTCCATATTGTGAAACCCTCCCAAGACTGCATAGACATAACACATTGTATGACCAAGATAAAAGGGGGAAGATAATGTTCAAAGAAGAAGGGGAGCATAGATTTTCATTCCAGGTATTTATTCATTAAATCCATCTCTATAGTCATGATTCTCTTGGTTATTTTCCACAAATTCATAGGTTTTGGCTGGAATTGAAACCATCAAATTCATTTTCTCTAACAATACGAAGACATTAGTTTGTATTTTTTTTTACCAACTTTTGGTTCAATCTTTGTTGATAAGTGACAAGCATGACCTATGATAACACAATAGTTGTGATATGTAAGAGAAGGTATGTTAATATTTTCATGAGCCCCTATTTTCCCTTCTCCTCAAGTGAATGGAGATTGTTCCTACAAGTC
>SNQJ01S0003578.1:129166-160849 GCA_010110895.2 Picea sitchensis
AAGACATGACACAAGTTGAGGCTCCCTCATCCAGAATAGTTCGATGGATTTGTTGATTGTGAACAACAACATCAACTTGGAAAGCAAGTTGGTGGGAGAGTCGAGACGCATAATTATCCAGGTTAAACATGATCTGATTGGACAACTCAGGATCAACAGTGCCAAGAGCAGTCAAGAACATTCTACATTGATTGGGACAGTGCTGTAGAACTTCTAGCGCAGACATGGCACACGGTGCTTGAGCCAAACTTCAACAATGTTGTAGTTTTGGGCAGCGCATGAACTAGGATTAAAGGTATCTTTGTGGATAGTGCTCTTAGGAGGACGTAATATAGAGTCAAACATGGGTTTCTCAATATGAAGTGGTCCGGATGGAGGATTAACCGATGGAAGACTAACAGAGGATGATGATGGATCCGGTAAAGTGTCAGCACCGTTAGTGTCTTTTCCTTTATCAGGGTTACCTGGCGTGTCGTAGGTCTTAGAGTGAGTGGTCAAATTGATCCCATTAAACATATAAATATGTGCACTCGACGAGGCCTCATCATTAGGATCACTAGAACTGCTCCCAGGAGAGGGGGTTTGAGCAACCATGGATTGCTACTATGGAAAAGGTTGAGTAAGCACAGCGGGTTGTGACTTCCCTTGGAAAATTTTGGCCACTTCATTGCAAAGTGGACAATCTCGAGTGTAGTGATCGTCACTACAAATGATACACGAGAATTTCAATTTCTGTTGTGGTTGCTTTTCAGTAGCAGGTGTTTGATTCTGGAGGTAAGAAGAAGACAAAGAATANTAGGAGGGTGTAGTTGATTTGGATTTGACGGAACCGATAACACCATCCGCATGAGATGAGGATGATGGCTTAGAAGGATCGGTATTAGCTCGAGCAGCATTCGGAAGCAAACCATACAAAGTACTAGATTGGGAATAAACCAAGTCTAAGTATTGAGCCCAAGCAATGGCTTGTTCCTCTGTGACCGCACCACCCATAGCGACATTGCTAGCGATCGGGGCTAACAGTGATTTAGTAAACCATTCCGCCAAGAGCATGTCAGGAATGACTGCCTTGATCATCATTCGTCGTCGCCTCCACTCATGAATATGGTCAGAGATATGCACGGAGTTGGTTTGACGAAGGGAGGTCAAGAGTTCAGTACCTGTCTTGTAGCGAATAGGCAGTTGAAAGTGCATGAGGAAAGACATGGCAAGGGAATTGAAGTCATGAAAAGAAGCACATGGTAGTTCAATATACCACTTTGCTGCTGAACCGATAAGTGTTCACTGGAAAAGACGCAAACGTACAGAATCATCCATGAGGGAGTTTGATGAATACCACAAATGGAAATTCATCACGTGGTTGTTTGGATCTTCACCAGGGTATCCGTCAAACTTTGAAATATCAGAAGGAAGCTTATCTGGAATGACTGGCCAAACCGGTGAATGAGAAATAGGATCATTAGTTAACCGAGACAAGTCTGGGAGATCCAGAGTCGCAAGGAAAGGTAGTTGTCGATTAATGTGCGAATGATACTGGTGTGGCATAGGAACACCAGTAGGACCATAGACTGGATTAGGTGGATAGTTGTAACTAGTAGGTCCTCCTACATATGGTTGTTGTTGTCTAGGATAAGAAAGATTCGGTGGTGCATGAGAAACATGGGCATAACCCTATGGGTTTTGAACATTATAGGCCAGGTGGTTTATTTGCCCGTGAGGAGGATAAACATTTTGGCCTTGAGAATGGTAAGGAGTAGATCCCAGAGGCAGATATGCATGAGGCCCATGAGTAGGATAAGGCTGTGGTCCCGGAGAACTCCAGGTGGTGTTTTGGATACCACCCGGATAAGATTGCCCGTAAGATTTTCTGGGAGGGACAAAATTGGATACTCCTCCTAGTGGGTTATTATACAAGTGTCCCCCAACGTGGGGTTGAGTAAAAGTGCCTTCTGAAGATACTCCCTAGTATTGTGAAGGGTTTCCAGCGAACGAGGGTTTCCCCCCTGCCAGTGGTGGATTTATGACCGTGGTGTGACTGGAAAATGAAGGTTGCCCTCCAAGGGGAGTATGAAAAGGGGGTTGTCCTCTGGGAAGGGCAGACCCACCATGGAAAGGTAGTCCTCCAGGAGGGAAAGGTATGTTGGATGGTGGTTTCTCTCCAGCCGGTTGTGTTTGGCCAACAGAGGTCTGCATTCTCAGGTGAGAAGATGTCCCAGCAGGATCATGTGGAACATGCGGAGTTGTAGAGTAAAGACTTGTAGAAACAGGGGTGGATATTGCAGTGATTTGGGGAAGAGTAGAGGTGATGAGTCCAGCATTAGGATGGAATTGTGATGGCGTGATAGTAGAGTGAATAACCTGATCGACTGGGTGATTCATGGTTTGACCGGATGGTCCTGTTTCACTAGGAGGGTCATGAGGATGAAAGGGTTGTCAAATAGATTTGAAATGTAATAGAGATCGCGTCCCGATGAAGTCTTCTATACAAAATGAGCACGTGTTGGATTGGTTGCTACTACAGTGCTAGGACAAACAGGAGTCCTATACTCATCACCAAAGAGTGGTTCCATGGATCCCATATATGTTTCGGTAAATATTCGCTCCGGTAATCATGGGACTTCTTCATCTATGACGTTCCCAAGGGAGTCTAAACAAACGAAAAGTGGTTCGAGAGGAGTTACCGACACAGGTGTGGTGGGATTTTCAACAGTTCCCAAAGCATCTTATGGGTTATCTAATGGGGGAGCAATAGCACTTCCGGTGTCAGATGGATTTTCTACCTCTCTACAGTAGTTGTCTTCTGGAGGGTTAGAAGGTAAGGGTTGATAGCCTTCTGGAGGTATCCCTTGCATCCTACGTGATTGGCAAAGACCTTTATCATCTACGGGGTCAATTGTAGAGAATAACATATCACATTGAAAATCTAGGGTCAACTAACAAAAAGAAACAACATGCACTAATAAATCTAGGAATCAACCAAGCAGACAAAACTTCTCTCGATGACCGTACTAGTTGGTGATGAAATCCAACGTCGCGTGATCAAGTCGAGAAGGGGCTGGGATATGGTGGAACAGTTACAATGGCGACCTGCTTAACAGACTTACGCCTTGGTGCAAGCTTCCACGTAGTAATTGTGGATTTACCCTCCAAGGAGCCTGAGTGAGTTTGACCAATGTCTGTTCCAGGTACAGTGAGACTTCCTTTCACTGTCACCTCGTGTAAGACCCTAAATATTATGGCAACTAAAGATACCAATTCACAGTGAGTCCCTGGGTGGGTACAGTCGACAGTTCGATATAGAACGTATGAGTAGGATAACAAGTCCGAAATCAAACCTAAAGGCTCCCACACATAATCGTGGGTATACCTCCAATTGACCCCCAATATACGATCCGACCACTACAAATAGTTGAATCATGGAGGGATAATCTCCGTAACTCACCCAAATGTGACCTCGTGCGTAACCCCTGTGTGAGAGGGGGATCCCAGAAAAACAATACGACAATTGGATTTGACTCTCCCTAGCACAGGATGTTAGTGTTTGTTTTGGAAACTTTGGAGAGTTATGCTTACAGCCTAATCCAAAGTGCTAACCCTAGTCTACTGTTGGTGGAAGATCCTAAAAACAAAAATGTTCTAGATAACTTTTAATTAGCGTTCATTTTATCGTTGTTCTTTACTCAAAGGGTGTATGAAAGTGAAACTAATGGAATGATGACTCAATGCCCAAAAAGATGCATGAAAGATGATAAGCAGTCATTTCTTTTCAATGAACACCTATTTAAGGGAAAGAGAAGGAGTCGTTTTCACTTTCAAACACTAATATGAAAAATCCTCTATCAATTGGTTCTCAATCGAATNACAGTTACAATGGCGACCTGCTTAACAGACTTACGCCTTGGTGCAAGCTTCCACGTAGTAATTGTGGATTTACCCTCCAAGGAGCCTGAGTGAGTTTGACCAATGTCTGTTCCAGGTACAGTGAGACTTCCTTTCACTGTCACCTCGTGTAAGACCCTAAATATTATGGCAACTAAAGATACCAATTCACAGTGAGTCCCTGGGTGGGTACAGTCGACAGTTCGATATAGAACGTATGAGTAGGATAACAAGTCCGAAATCAAACCTAAAGGCTCCCACACATAATCGTGGGTATACCTCCAATTGACCCCCAATATACGATCCGACCACTACAAATAGTTGAATCATGGAGGGATAATCTCCGTAACTCACCCAAATGTGACCTCGTGCGTAACCCCTGTGTGAGAGGGGGATCCCAGAAAAACAATACGACAATTGGATTTGACTCTCCCTAGCACAGGATGTTAGTGTTTGTTTTGGAAACTTTGGAGAGTTATGCTTACAGCCTAATCCAAAGTGCTAACCCTAGTCTACTGTTGGTGGAAGATCCTAAAAACAAAAATGTTCTAGATAACTTTTAATTAGCGTTCATTTTATCGTTGTTCTTTACTCAAAGGGTGTATGAAAGTGAAACTAATGGAATGATGACTCAATGCCCAAAAAGATGCATGAAAGATGATAAGCAGTCATTTCTTTTCAATGAACACCTATTTAAGGGAAAGAGAAGGAGTCGTTTTCACTTTCAAACACTAATATGAAAAATCCTCTATCAATTGGTTCTCAATCGAATTCAGTGCAATGCTAAAACATCTTCAAAAAATGGCTTCTAATATGCAAATCAAGCACTAAAATGTAACTTTTCGTTTGTATGCAAATGATAACTAATTCAATGTGAAAGAATTCTCCTATCAACTACTTTTTCATACCAAGGAGATTCAGACAAGCATGATTATATTTCACATACACAACAGACACCCTCTTACTGTGATTGAAGCAAGAAGCAAACAGAGAACAAAAATAACAATGCAAAAACCAAACGATTCACACAAAAATGAAGTGTTCAAAGAAAAATGACCTTCAAAAAACCAAGTGAGAAGAGTCACAAACTTCAGATGTCCTTCACCTGAGTTCCCGCTCAATCGGATAGGAGATGAAAAAAAAAACAGCGGATCGATTTCAAGCTCTCAACAGCAAAAACTCAAAAAGAATGAAGAAGGGCATAAAATCCGAACAATAAGGTGTTTACTTCTCAGGAGGAAGCATGTCAAAGGTCAAAGGAAGAATCATTGAATCACAAAATAGCCCAGCAAGTGAGAAAACAGGGTTTGGACCTTCAAAAATTATAATTTTTGAAGAAATTTTGGGGGAAAAAGGGTTGGCGCTCTGGTATAAGGGCCACCAAAGTGTTATAATGCTCTGTCTAGTAGCTTAAGGGAGCACTGGCACTCTTCTAACAAGGCAGAGGAGCGTTGGAGTCCTAAAGCTCAGAAAAAAGTCCAAAAAACCCAAAATTTAGTCAAATTTTGACAAGCAGGCTGAGTGTGATGGGGTAAAGAATCAATCAACAAGTGCAATCAGATATGAAGGGGTGAAAAAGGTCTAAGAACAATCAAAGGTTAAGACAAGGTCTATGAGGAAAAATCAAAACCAAAAGTTTCGTTGCAATTCTCCCCAGTGGAGTCGCCAATTTCTGTTGAAGGAAAATCTCCCTGCGAACAGGTAGATCTCCTCAAAGAGCTAGACTCTTAACTCTAAGACAGAAAATGATTATCATGGTCACTAACTTCCTTTTAGATCTAGGTGGACTAGTGTGTGAGAAGGAAGGAGAACAGAAGTACCTTTTACCGGTGTTTGTCTCTACACGCTCCGAGTTGAGCTCCAATCTTTCGCTCTTCGATCAGCCCTGTAGACAAACAAAGTACGACCACTTCCTACTCTATCAAGATTAGGACAAAATAGGTCTATCTACTAAAGAGACAAATTCATGTGAAATCGAACACGAATTAGAAAGAAACAAGCCAAGCAAATTATATTAATGAGGACAAAACATTGCTTACAGCCATAGATGAATTGCAGCAGTTTCGTCAAGTCCTCCTTATCTAACCCTTGCTCAAAAGATCCACGATCCAAATGATGATAGCTTCACTGATTGCTCCCTATGAGATCATAGGTCTCTTGCTGCCAAATTATCTCTGTTCCAACACCACTTATAAGATCATAAGTTTGGTGTGATTCTCCCTTTCCAGTCCCCTTTCACCATTAGAAATCTTGCTTATATAGCCTTGGAGAGGCTCAATAGCTTGAGATATCCTTGGGGAAGGTGAGGATTTTCCTCCTTCAGTTGAGGATCTACCCTAAGATCATGGCTGGACTAGGGATTCGAGCTCAACTGCCTTCTAAGAATGAAAATATCCTTCCTCCATTCATCTCAACAACTCAACTGCTGCCTAAAATAGGTAGCGCTCCCTTAAAAGGGCCATCAGAGCACTATAGTGCTCCCTAGTAGGGCTCCTCCAGAAGGGCCAAAAATCTTTATAACTCTCCCAGACAGTGTAAGGGGGAGTGCCAACACTCCCATAAGAGGTATAGGGGAGCGTTCCTCTCCAAAAACTCAGTTTTTGAGGTGCTTTCAGATGGCAAAAGGTTTGTAAGCCTGCTGACTCATTTCTCCTCTTCCAAATCAAATGTTTGAGGTGTTTTCAAGTGTCCTTCTCATATCGTTATAGGCACGACATATGCATCATGGTAGTATGCTTTCTTTAACACTTGCAACACTTGTGAGTAAAATGCAACACTTGCAACCTTTGTAATGACGACACTTGCGACACTATCAAAGTGAGTATTTTTTATGTGTAACAAATATCATTTAACCAAAGCAGGTCAAGAATATGTGGTTCATGCTCATCATGTAAAGGAAAATAAAACTCTTCAAACAATGGAACAATTAAGAAAGGCAGCTCAAGCAAGCAATAGACCTATAATTGTTTCAAGTCAAGTAACCGATCTTAAGCAAGAACAAGAGATGATTGTAGAATGGAAAATCAATCACAGTTTGCTTCAAGATAAGCTAATGTCCTACAAGTATTATAAACATATCAGCTCATTTGTAATCATATGTTTGATGCTATCATTAGTAATGTGGTATACATGGATGATAGTGGCTTCAGTAAGATGTGACAGGGTTTAAATGACTAACAATATACTGTAAGTTATCATCATTGTGTTACAATTGATCTTGATGAGACAGGTGCACGGGACAGAGTTCAAAGACAGAGAACAAGCTAGGTGGCCTATCCCAAGCTTGATGACTAGTTAGTAACCTTTTGTGGGACCAAAAGGCCCTTTAGTGGGGAGGTGTGATCCAGAATTGGATCCAGGAGCTTGATGGGGCTCAGAAAGGCCTAAAAATCAAAGTTCTCAAAATGGATTCAAAATGGATGCGTGTGTAGGTCTCGTTGAGACAAACCCAACACAACTTGAACGGGCTCAAATAGATGTTGTATGCTCCAGATATCGCGTTCTGTTTGTTTCACCAAACAGGCAAAAAGTTAACTAGGTCAAAGTCAATGCTAACGTCAGCATATACGACAAGTGACATCAGCATGCATCAGGATGACATCATCATGTTGATGTGGCATCACCAAGAGGTGACACATGTCACTCAGTTTCTTCACTTTCGAGCTGATTTGGAAATGTACGGACTTGACACGTGTCACTGTACGGATGACACGTGGCATTCCGTATAGTGATGTGGCCCAATGAGAAATGGAAATGTGGTGTGTGGATGACAATTGGGCAGGTGACTGTGCATACAAACTGACACATGGAAGGGTTACTGAGCATACAGACTTTTGATGTGTCGGACAAGTGGCAGGGTGACTAGGCATACGGTTTGACAATGTGGTCCAATATCGGGTCACCACGTGGCACCCTACGGATGCCCAATGACGACTGGGTAAAAATTTATTAGGCCGGGAGGTTTGAACCTCCGATCTCCTCGGGCACTAACAACTTAACAATTGGGTGCTAACCATAAGGGCTATGATTGTTCCTTGTTGTAGAGTTGGCACATTAATTATATGTGTTGATGGGTGGCGCTTTGGATTGGTTAGGCCCTGGTCGACAGGGAGCTAAGACCGTGACCAGGGGCTACAGAATAGGGCTACATGGTTTGGGTGTGTGCATAATATTAGGGCGAGGTCACATGGCCAAGCCATGTGACCCAGACCCAAACATAATGGAGGGGGCCAATGCACTAAGCACTAGTGCTAGGCCACATGGCGGAGTTCCATATGACCAGGGGCCAACTAGTTAGGGGATGTGCCCAATATATTGTAGAAAGTGGTTTTTAAACTATAGAATAATGATTTTTCAAAAGATTTGAGAGATTTTGGTCTTTTTTGGGGGATATTGGGCCCTTTTTTAGGCCAGATCTTGGGGGGAAGTTGAGAGATGGTTACCAAATTCGGATATTTATAAACTAGGCCTTCTTGAGGCCATGGGGAGGACATTCATAGAAGGTTTATGCCGAATATTTTCCAATACAAAGCCATTTTTATGCAGAGAAGTTGTTGAGGAACGTACCTTTGCGGGCCATTTCTGGGAGCTCTGGTCATCCGATTTGAGTGTCGTTTCTTTTTTTGAGTTAGAGATCTAGTAGAACAAGACCAGATTAGTTTTGTAACCTTTTGGCACTACTAAGATGTACTTTTTAAGCTTTGAAAAGAAATAAGAAAGCCTCACTTACTGAGACAAAGGCCCTAAGATGTAGGGGAGATTGTCGAACTTCGTTATCACATTGGTGTTATGGTTTGTTGTTGTTTATGCTTTATTTTAGATCTGTATATGTGCATGGTTGTGATATTTCTTCTATACTTCTTCCTCTTTCATTTTCCTAAATTGGTTAATAAACACATGCTAAATAACTCAACCATTGTCGTGTAAAATATCTTTTCAGATCAGAAAAGGGGGGATTTGATGCACATGTTTGGGTGGTTATTTTGTTAAACATGTCTTAATTGGTGTGATAATTGTGACTTGTGAACCCTTGGAGGGAGTAATTGTTTGTCTTTGCAGGGCCTTTCCAGGTGAAATCTTGTTTGTGGGGGCACACAATTGCTTGGACCTTCATAGGGCATGAAACCCACATGTTGGATGATGCACCCCCTCTCATTTGACAATTGGGAGGATGAATGTTACCTTTGGATGCACTTGCAAACCATGAGATGATCACATTCTATCCTCTTGCACCTCAACACTGGCCTTTGGAGGCCTAAAAAGTCACTTTCTATGCCCTAGACATCACATGGAATCTAAGGTTTTTTATGGGGTTCTCATGGTTGATGGTGATGTGACATGGTTTGATGGAGAGATAGACACTTGGCATGCAATAGAGAACTTGGTGTCAGGGCACATGGCCTTTGGAGGCCCAATTATCTTCACCAAAAGGCTCAATGTTTCTCCTGGAGGCCTAACGCCGCCCTTTAGGGTACAACGTCTCCCATAAAAGGGGAATTGCATTATGTATTTTGTAATTTTAAGTTGTAAAGGGAAAATAGAAGAGGTCAGCCTCTCTAATTTGCTGTTGACATTTTAAAAGTGGAAAAATTGTTTTTTCATGGCCTCATATAAATAGAGGTCACCTCAATGTTATTTTATCATCATGTGCTTGAGAATTACATACTCTTTTGACTGAAATTTTCGCCCTACTTAGGAAAATCACACTATCTCTTTATTGGTGTATTATGGATGCTTATTACTTGTCTATTAGAAGGAAGGATAACACTATATCTTTATGCTCATTTTCTTGGAGATGTGATGGAATGTTCTCGGTGAATACGGGTTTTGCATGTTATCTTTTGAAATTGGTAAGGAATTTTTTGCATAAGTGTGTTTTTTCTTTTTTGTTTCAAGGTTAATATGTCTAGATATTTGGAGGAGTATAAGGGAATACCCATCCCTCAAGATCCATATTTGTTATCATTGAAAAGAGCTATTTTGCAAAGGTTTCTACAAGGAGTAAAAGGGCTTACACCCTTGTAGATTTACCTTGCCAAGTTTTGTTTTCTCTAGGAAGTAAAAGGAATTACACCCCTAGAGAAGTTAAAAACCCTAAATTACACACAAGAGACTACATTAACCCAATTAATAATGCACTCATCTAATTACATTGGAGATTGTATATTCTGAATTTATGAGATATTGTAATTGTTAAAGTTGGATCTATTTCTACATGTTATAGGCTTTCTTGTGCCCTAGGGGTGTCTTGATTGGGAAAGTAATTCTCTTTTCTGTTATAAATTAATGCTACAGACATTAGGGCTGCTGAAAATCATTTTCTCTTCACTTTTTATTCACTTTTCTACTATTATAAGTCACTAGCAAGTTGCCATAATTGTTCCACTAATTGAATGTTATCTTTTGGGTGGATTGTTTGTTGATTTTGATGGGTAGAAGTTGTTGTTGTAGCAATAATTTTCTACATACATAAGGTTGTTACAATAATTGTTTATAAATCTAATTAATAGCCCCTTAAATGCTACGAAGTCTTTCTCTAACTATTGGGAATTTATCTGGTCATTACTAGCTTTGTTCCCATCATCTTGCACTAGGTTTTGGTAGTCTAATTTGCAACTGATAGAACTTGTTTACTACATAAAATATATTTGTATATGTTGAAAGATTGGTTGTCATTGATGTCAACCCTTGAAGAAGTTGGGTAGCCCCAAAGGTATGTTCATGGAACCCATATTTTATCAAGTAAAAAGGTTGTGAAGGACAATGTAAATGCAGATAACTCACTCATGGATGGATAGTCCTCGTCATGCCATTTTTGGTGATAGGTGGCACACCACGTGGTTCCTCATGGTTGAGGAGTTATGGCCTTGTGAAGTTAGAATCCCCAAATAATGGTTAAGAAACCCCTAGTTAGTTACAATTCAATTAATGAAAGGGTAAAGTGGTTGTAACAAGAAAGTTTGGAAGCCCCTAATTTTAAAGAGAGAAGTTACTTGGAAAAAGTATAAATACACCTCAAGGAGTCTCTCATAAGTACATTCACACATTCTCTCTATTGAATATCTTCTTATGAGTAAGTGATATTTTGGTAAGTTTGCGACGATGAAATATGAGGTAACGAAGAGTGAGAAGTGCAAGAGTTTTTGGATCAAAGAGGAGAGCTAGGGTTTTTTGAGGAAACCCTAATTTGGATGACCCCCATGATTCAGACAACTAGTGTCCCACGAGGCACCCCCATGGGTTAGTCAGATAGTGTCTCGTGAGGAACCCCCACTGGTCACCTAGTGCTTGTCAAGTGAGGTCCAGTGTGACAAGAAGTCTTAGTCCCATGAGGACAAGACATATTGAGGAGTATGCTAGTGCCAGGTTGTTGAAGACTGAAGAAAGGCTATAGGTGTATAAAATTTTATATCAGGTAAACTATAAGACTACATATATGTTTATGTGTATGATTTGAAGGTTACTTGTTGGTTTTCCTATGGTACATCCTTGAGTCATTCTTGTATATTGTTGAGGCATTGGCACTTGATTGAGGTACGACTTCGATACATGGTTTAGTGAGGTATATTATTGCAACTAGTTTGGTATATGATATATCCTTGAGATGTTGGTATATGGTTGAGGTTTACTCTTGGTATATGCTGGAATATTCATGAGGCACTTCATTGATGATATTTTTCATGTCTATTCATGATTGATGCTATGGTATATGGTATAGGTTTTACATATTGATGCTTTAGTATCTGGTACATGATTGATACATGATTATCTACTCATCATTGATGTTATGGTATCTACATTTGGCATATCTTATGGTACATGATTGATGCATTTTGGTACATAATTGATGCTTGGTATCATACATGTTTGGTTTAACACATGTTGATGATACATTACAGGTTGATGGTACAGTGATAGTGACAGGTTGGATACAATGATAGGTTGATGTGATAGTGGCAGTGATTGTGGTAGTGACATTTTGGTATACACTTGTATTTTAGGGCGACATGATGGGGAAAGGAAAGGGGGTTGTATCCTCCTTCCAGTTGGTGCCAGAGAACACATGGAGTTGGAGCTTCCTTCAAGTTGGAGCCTGAGAATCAGGGAGTTGTTTCCTCCTTCTGGTTGGAGCCATAGAATTTAGGGATTTGTAGCTTTCTTTAGGTTGGATCTTGTAAATAGGGGGTTGTAGTCTCCTTCCAGTTGTAGTTGGAGAATTGGGAAGTTGGCTCTTCCAATGAATGTATTAATTTGATATATAAGACAAACAAATTGCATGATTTTCTCTGATTTGGGTTTCCATGTAAATTATGGTGTACTGTGTTTTTGTGGATGTATATTATGCTCTGTTGATTTATATTGCTCATGATATGTTGATGATATATTGCTAATGAAATTAATGATTACATATTGTGGTTAAAAGTGATCATAAAGTTCTCATATTGATTCAAACCCCCTCTTAGTATTCCAACACTTGGTATCAAAGCAATGTTCTTCAAGAAACCGTTTAATCAGTGGAAGGACATCATGGAATATTCTAATATTGGAGCACCAAGGTTTGAAGGTAGGAACTATTCCTTCTAGAATAAAAGGATGGAAACCTTTTTAAAATCACATGGATTTGATGTTTGGCAATTAGTAGTATATAGATATGCAATGCCATCCACTCCCCCAACTGACAAAGATGTAAATAAACTCAGTGAAAACAAATCAAAGGCTAAAGGCACCATTCTTAGAAGTTTGGATGATTTATTATTTGTCAAAGTTATGCATTGCAAGAATGCAAAGGATATTTTGGATAGAATTCAAAATATTTATGAAGGAGATGTCAAAGTCAAGGGAGATAAGCTTGAAACCATTAGAGTAATTTTGAGCAATTGAAGATGAAGGAAGATGAAGACTTTGCAACCCACTTTCTGCGAGTTGAAGAAATAGTGAACACTATCATAGGAATGTGAGAATAAATTGATGAATCAATGGTCGTTCAAAAGGTTCTAAGATCTCTACATGTGAGATTTGATCCTAAGATATAAACCCTGGAAGAAAGAACAAATATTGACAATTTGAGCATGGACGAGCTACATGGAATATTCACATCTTATAATGAGGATAGAATAAGAGAGCCAAATCACAAAGGAAGAAACATTCAAGGCATCCAATAATACAATGAATAAAAACAAGAAAAAGTCAAAACCATATTGCAGTTGCAACGATGATTCAGAGGAAAAAGAAGAAGTGGAAAAATCTGAAAAGAAGAAGGAACTTGATCCATAGAGCATAGACTGTATCTTTGTTGGATACCTTGATGGTGTGAAGGGATGCATACTTATTGATCTTTCCTTAGACAGATTGATCCAGGATCTTTTCATCGAGTGAGTTATAAAGAATTCCATTAAATGAGCATAAATTAAAGTGAACCATTAAAGAAGGAAAAACTCAAAATGAAGAGACGCATCATATCTGAACACAAAAAATTGATAATGGAGTTCATCCCTGGTGGAATACGTCTTCAGGTTCTTCTCTCAAATGGGTAGGCTCTTTCATTAACTCAGTAAAAGAATTAGGCAAAATACATAAGTATACCTCATTCTGAAATCAAGCTGCATAAATAATGCTCAGATCAAAAAACAAACAACACCACTGAATTTGTGGCATTGAATTACCCAAAAATTATTGTCTCCATGCCTCAATCTGACTCTGTCACTCCCAGGCCCAAGAATAAATTTGTCTTGGTTTCCATGCCCTCTGCAGCCTACAATAATGACTGTACTTGCATAGAAATCCATGCCCAAAAGGTCTTATGGTATGTGTACCTCCCCCCCGGTGGCTGGGTGGATGCAACATTTAATAATTGTTGAAGGATTTGGTTACAATGTAATGGCCCATGACCTGTTGGTTAGGGCGGATTTGTAAAGGCACTAGTGTGGGAGGAGGTTCTGGGGTCAAACCCCACAACCTCCCCTTTTGGGATTTGTATTGGTTACATTGTATATATATAACATGACCATTCCACTAGTTTAGCGGTGGCTCTATAACCATATCCAAGTATTTAAAACCGTGGCTAGGTTTGGCATGGTCCACTAGATTTGGCAGACCTAGAAAACCATTTTTTTTTCAAAATTTTTTCTCATGGGCTGTCCTTGGGCATTTCCCGCCTGCCATGTGGAAGCCTTTGATTAGGACACGTGGAATCCTCTCACTAGTCCATGCTTTCACCTACCAAGTTAGCACACCACGTCAATGTACAGACTATACAGACTTCCACGTGGCATGATCTGATTGGTCCACTGATCGGTCTAAAAACGGTAAAATCGGGTGACATGTGGCAGCCTCTGAGCTTGCATGTCATCATGCTAACATCAACATGCCATGTGTCACCTTCCTTGTCCTTCATGTATGTTGTATAGATTCTTATGTTAGCAGTACGTATGCTGACTCATCCTCTCCTAACTAGGCTAGGTTGACCAAACTTTGACTGCGAATATATTTCAATCTGTAATTTCGTTTGACGAGTCATTTGTGCCATTAGAAATCTTTTGATTCTCTCTTCGTGATCATGTCATTTTCATTGAGTTTTGGGAACTTTAAATTCCCTCCCCTTCTCTATTTTTTGAAGCCATTCTGAGTGTCCTAAGTTGCCTCTGTCAATTCTAAGTTGTTCTTAGCCTTCTCTAGATCATTTTTGAATCACGCCTTCCCACTGAGAGTTGTTTGGACCACCAAAATATTTCATCAATCAACAGGTAAGTGAGGGAAGAGTCCCCTCATTTTTTCCTTCTATATCCACTTTTCCTTTCTTGGATGTGTGCCTTTTAAGCCTACTCGAAGATAATCAACATCAACCCTGTGTGAAGTCCCCGTCCTCCTGTCCAGGATGATATCTTCCTGTAAATCATCCAAGTACTCATGTGAAAACTCATCAACTAAAGGTATTGAAACTTCCTCATATTGATCCATGATCATGGGAGGCTCAAAAAGTTTCAAGTTCTCAATGTTTACAACTGAGTAAATCTGCATGTAAGGTGGAAGATCTAGATGAAAAAAATTAGTACCAGTTTTATCTAAGATAGTGAAGGGTCCATAACAGATGGGCTTGAGTTTCTTGCATTCACCCTTCAATCTCTCCTTGTTGATGTGAATTATACGCGTTCTCCAATCTGGAACTGATGATCAACCCTGTGCTTGTCATGTCGAGCTTTATACCATGCTTGATTTTTCTCCAATTGTTCCCTAATTACCCGATGTATCTGTTGGATCCTCTGGATGAACTTATGGGATTTGTCCTCTGTTCGTTCTTCATTCACATCGACATATCTCCCATACATAAAGTCGAAAGGAACCTTTGGTAGGTACTCAAAACATGTCTCAAAAGGTGAAGTCTGAGTGGATGAATGTAAATCTCGATTGTAAGCATGTTGTACATAGGGTATATTTTCATCCCATAACTTGGGATGCTTGCTGCAATAGCCTCGAAGAAAAAGTACCACTGTTCGATTTACCACCTCTATTTGTCCATCACTCTGTGGATGGAAAGGAATGCTCCTCTTCAATTTGGTGTTCATCATCCTCCACAAGCTAGTCTAAAATTCCCCAAGGAATTGAGTATATCGATCTACGACAATATATTTGGGTAACCCAAAGTGAACTCAAACATATTGAAAGAAGAGATTAGTAGTCTACTCAGTAGTGATCTTCTTTTTACATGGCATCAGGATACACATCTTGTTGAACCTATACACTATAACATACAAATAATCATGACCCCCTTTGGTCATTGGTAAGCCCCCTACAAAATCCATGGAGATACTTTCCCATGGATGGGATGGAACAAGAAGTGGTGAGTATAGCCCCAAATTTCTATTAGTGGGCTTACAAGTAGAACACATCACACACCCCTTTACATATTTAGTTACAATAGCTTTCATTTGAGGCCAGTAACAAAACCTCTGCAAATGAGCCATAGTTTCTCCTACCCCAAAATTCCCAGGCACAAGAGAAGTGTGAGATTCTCGTATTACATGGACTCATTCATTTGTAGGAATACATAGCCTTCCAAGATGGTAGAGTGGTTTTCCCTATAGAAAATAGTTCTCTACCTGTGCACCAAGGGTTAGCTTCTCATATACTTCTTTAAAATCTTCATCGACGTCATATTTTTCTACATAGATATCATGAGATAAATAAGTATTCTTCAAAATAATAGAAGCAACAATAGGAGGTCTAGAAATCATATCAGCTACCTTGTTACTTGTACCCTTTTTGTACTTGATTACCAAATGAAATTGTTGTAGAAAACCCATCCATCTGTAGTGTCGAGATTGTTGCAATTACATCTGTGCGTGGAGATACTGTAAGGGTTGGTGATCTGTATGTATGATTGTTTTCTTCCCTAACAAGTAATGCTTCCATTTCTTTATGCTCTGGACTAATGCATACAACTCTTTATCATATGTAGGATAGTTAACAACATCTTGGTTAAAACTTCCAGAGTGGTAACATATAGGCTTACAATATTGAATCAATATTGAACCCATGGCATATTTGCTGGTGTTACAAGGGAAAAACTCTATATGGTCAAGGGTAAACCACAACAGATAGGTATGATAGTAGAAATCAACTCAATTCCATTGTATGCTATATAAACTAATGTGCAAGATAAGAAAGAGGCCTACCTCGATCCAACGTTCGATGATGTTCCACCGTTGAGCACTTCGACCCAAAGCTTTATACCTGAAATAAGTTCTCAACAAACAAGAATAGCAAGTACATGGTGATAGTATAAAGGGGTTAGCACATTAGATAATAAAATCCATTAATAAACATTACAAACATGCCCATGGATAATAATCATATATTTGCATGATACCAATAGGACGGGAAAGGAGTATTTCTATTAATAATTGATCAATAGAAGTGACAACATTACAGACTTCCGTGTCAGCATAGTTTGAAAATAAGGAACCAAGTTCCTTCCAACTGGGCCTCCACCACTTCAATCCTCCATCAAAGGCAAGATCATAGGAGATAGACAATGAGGTTCTCTCAAGAATAGGTGTTACCCATGATTTTGGTCGTCATGATGATGTATTGATGATGGTGTACTTAGGCTCTTCATAAGAACTTTATCCTGAGAAAAGTTACTTTCATCTCTTCCCAGAAAACTCATTTTTGAAGAAGGTTCATAGGCTGCTAGTATATTTGGGTGCGAGAATGCCTGATTCTCGCAGGTTGCCTTAAGACAGGGTGCGAACTATAAATTCTAACCTTGTACAATATCTACTGCAAACTGATATTCAGAAAAGAACAGAAAAGATACAATGGAAAATACAAACATTACACAGAGATTTTTCACCTGGAAACCCAAACCGGGAAAACCAACATATATTATATTCATACATTGTTTTACAATACAAATACACATATAGGAGCGGCATCAAAAACCTTAACCCTATGACCTAGATTAGTCCAAACCTAATTCCTTAACGGAAATGAAAACCATCGGCAAAACCATGTGCCAAAAACCACTAATATCATTGGTCCAGGAAATATATATTATTTTGACGGAAATATATGTCGGCCGGAAAAATTTAGTGGCCCTTTGAACCCCTCTTGTGGCGAAGTATGGAAACCTCAGACACTATGTCTTGTGCAAAGAATATAACACATACCCAACATTCTCCCACTTGTTGTTTTTCTTTGAACACAAGGGGGTCTTAATTATAGTCAACAATCGAGAGACAACAATAGATGGATCATCTACACCAAGAGAGTTTCTTAGTGCTCATAGATTTTTGTTAATGAATCTGCAACATTCTTCTAAAAGTGTCTACCTTATACTTTGTTTTCTTCAATCATTTCTCTCTAGTGATATTGAACATCAATGCTTTGTCTTTGAATGATAGCGGGGTTGTTGCCAAGAAAATTGCACTCACGGTATCGCCTCTATCCTTACGACTTCTTGTACCAACCCAATACTGAACACAATATCTATACTCATACTTCTTCCTTACCCATGAGTGAAGCTTCCATGTATTGATTCTATAGTTAGAAAGTGCCACTTACAGCTGTCATTTTTGCTCATCCAACTTATTTCATCACTCCAAGCGGGTTAAACACATACCAGCTTGTGGATCTCCTACAATCCAAATCTCCAACCCGGTCTGCATCCCACAAGCCATGTATATCAACCACTGCGGTCAATCTGGTCTTCCTTAAGTAGCACAATCCGCTTAGTTAGCGATTGCGCAAATGCCACAAAACCCTTTTCTTTGATATCCAATGCTCAGCCTACTGATTTTGAATATACCGCTCAAAGGCACCAGCGCATGTGCAATGCGGTCTGAAATGCAGACCGACATGCATCAAAACTGCCAAGTGCACTTACATATGGAATATGGGACATGTCGTCTTCTTCTCCATGTGTCTTGGGACGCTGATCCGCAGATAACTTTACACCAACAGGAATAGGAACCTTGGCCGGTTTTACATTCACGCATATTAAAACCTGCGGCAATATTGTCTCAGAGCATATTTTCTCTGATTTAACCAGAGTTTCCTCCTTTTTCGATCTCTTTTAATTTCCATGCCCAAAATGAAATTTGGGCTTTTCAAGGTCCTTCATGTCGAAGATTTGGAGGACAACTGAGTTTTCAGATTCTGGATAATATCCTTGTTGTTTCCTTTTAGCAACATGTCATCCACATAAGAGACCAAATAAATCAAATGATCACCAGATAGAGATTAGATACAGTGATCCTCTTTGCTTCTTGTGAAGCCAAATCCCATCATATAAATTAATCGGTGCGATACCATCCTTAGTGATTGTTTTAAACCATCACGAGGGGACTTTTCAGCTTGCATGCCGACTCGGCCTAGCGTCCTTTCCGCGGCGCCAAGCTTATGCAGTTTCTTCATGAATTTCTTCTTCGGATCCCCATCGCGAGGGTCTTGTCTTCACATCCATCTGTTCTATTTCAAAATCAAATGCAGCGACAACAAATAAAAAAAATATTATGGAGGTTAACTTGTATGAGGAGAAAAATCCTGGAAATCAATTCCCTCAACACGGGAATAACCCTTTGCTACTAATCGAGGCTTTACGTATTTTCTCCACTTTGTCTTCTACGTTCAACTTCTTTTTAAATACCCATTTCTGCCAATGGGCTTTCTTCCTGTTGGAAAATCAACTGGATCCCAAGCCTGTTCTTATCCAAAGATGCCATTTCTTCTTCCATGGCCATTTTCCGAGATTTCCATCCTCTGAATCACTACCTCCCTGACAGTTTTCAGGATCATCATTCATGTGAGATAAAACAAAGATTTGAAAATCGGATGGATATACCTTTACGGTGAAACTTTCTTCTCGAGCTGATATCCTCAATACTCGGGTATGAGGATCTTCTTCTTCTGATTCATGTTCTTCTGTGAGTCACCTTCATCATCCTTTAAATCAAACTCCTATCTTCTCTAGTTGTTCCTTACTTGAGTAGGACTTCTTGTTTAACAACATCCTTCATTTCTAAATACCACATCCTGGAGCTATACACTACCTTCTTAGTTTTGGGTTCCAAAGATTATAACCTTTGAGACCATATTTATATCAATAAAGATACGTTTTTCAACCTTCTTATCCAGGCCTTACTCCTATTTTCCTTTGGAACATGGAACATATGCGCTCGCGATAGATAACATAAGATGTGTGAGAGAAGGTTCCTTACCGATCCATACCTCTTGTGGAGTCATATCACCAACAGTGATGAGGGTGATCTGTTGACCAGATAACATGCAATTTACCCTGCCCTCTCCCAAAATTCTTTCCCTATCTCGGCACCAACTGAGCATGCACCTTGCTTTTTCATCAATGTCCTGTTCATCCAACTTTCATAACTCCATTTCGCGATGAGGTGTGTTTGGAGTAGTCTTTTTCCTTGCTTTACCACACTTCTTAAATAATTCTTAATTCATTCCCATAGAACTCTCAACCATTATCTGTCCTCAACACCTTAATTTTGTTTCTCTGTTGTTTGATTCTCAACAAGGTGCTTAAACTCTTTAAACGCAATCGAAGACTTCAAAGATTTCTCGAGAAAATATATCCAAGTTTTCCTCGAGTAAATATATAAATGAGACATAGTACCTAGATTTTTCCAATGATGGGACCGACACAGGTCCAAAAACATCTCTATTGAACTAGCTGTAAATTCCTTCTACCCTCATAGCACCAAAGGCGAATCTTACCCAATTATGCTTCACATATACACAATTTTCACAAAAATCGAAATCCAGAGAGCAATTAGACATAAATTCAGCCATACCTTTACCATGTAGTAGTCAAAGAGACCCTTCTCCGATATGCCCCAGTCTTTGATGCCACAACGCTTATAACCTTTTTCTCAAGAGACTGTAGGGTTCTTTCTTCTTCAGCTTCAATATCGGGAACAGTAGATATGCACCCATCACTAATAGTGCTTCCCCAGTAGCTTATATAGAGTTCGTCGAACTCCCTCATCAGCTTACCATTATCCTCAGCAGACCATCGCAAGTTCCCTTTTCAGAAATTGTTTTTACCCCAACATCTTCCATTTTGCTTACAGAAATCAGATTTTTGGCCATGCAGGATGTCTTAGAATTGCCACCGGGCGTGTTCCTAATCCTATTCCATCTATGAGTCTCAACTTGACCCTTCATTTTTCCTATGATTCTGGTTGTTGTCAAATCATTATGCAAGAAAACATTACCTCCATCATACTTTTTCTATTCGCAGAGCTTACTCCCTGTGGGGAGTCATATGAAATGATGCACCCGGAGTCAATGAGCCATGCCTCATGATGCATGTGTGCTTGAAGAGGCCAAAAAGTACACATCCCTCCTTCTTCCTTGGAGTGCAGTACTTTCTTCTGTAGAAAAAGATTCTTCAGATCCCTTCTTTCTCCAACTTGGATCTACACTGCTTCTTGTAGTGCCCTTCTTTCCACACCTCCAACATACCTTCCAAACTTTCTAGGAGATTTAGATCTACGCTTAGACTTAGATCCCGCCCGAAATTAGATCTATTTCTTTCACGGGAGCAGCCCTCTTGCAAATAATGCGTCTGTGCTATGTCCTTCCATATTCTTTTCGTCTCATCTCCTCCGACAACAGGATGAGACCACTTCTTCAAACTTCAAAGAATTTGTATTTCTACCTATGGCCACAACTAGAGACTATCGCACGAGTCTGGTAAGGAACACAGCAAACTAATACATTTATCTTCGCTCTGAAATTTTAATATCAACAGATGCTAACTGACTTACCATATTGTTAGAAGAGGCGTTCCAAATGCTCTGAGTCTCCATCTCATCCTCAAGTTATACAGCTTCTTTCTTAGGAATAGTTTGTTTACCGAGTGGGCTGATACAAGTTCCCCAACTTTCCCATAAATCTTTGGTTGTAGCTTCCTCGACACATTCAGTAATACTAAATCGGAGACACGAGTCGAGATTATCTTTGCCTTCGATCCGTCTTTTTTCCAGTCATCTGCAGAGTTCCTATAGGTGCAGTACATAGATCTACCACGATCCGCAGTCTCCACATCACCAAAAGATCTTCCATATTGAGCTACGGCTCAAATCTTTTCCAGTAAACCATAGGTCTTCATATTTGAATTGCTTGCCATTTCTTTCATCCTGAAAAACAATGCCGCAGATCTCCCACTGTAACAAGGCTTATCATAGTCCCGAGCCAAACCCTTGACGACAAAGGCATCCCTAAAGTAATAAAGATCTGATACCGATAGCAAATTCTAACCTTGTACAATATCATGAAATAATGTCCAGAAAAGAGCAGAGAAGATACAATGGAAAATATAAACATTACACATATATTTTCACCTGGAAACTAAACCGGGAAAAGAAGCATATATATTATATTCATACATTGTTTACAATACAATATACATATAGGGCGGCGGCATCAAAACCCTAACCCAATGACTTGGATTAGTCCAAACCCTAATTCCTTAACTGGAAATAAGCCATCGGTAAAAACAATGTGCCGAAAACCACCTAATATCATGTGAATCCCGAAAATATGTCGTCCGGAAATATGTCGTCGGCCCGACGGAAATATGTGGAAAAAAACATACCATACGAACTTCGTTGCAAAGAATATAACTTTTATGCAACACAGAACTTCTCGCTATGTTGAATAGCTAGGGTGTGAACTCTTCCTAAAGCATGGAAAAAGATAAATTCTCGATGTTTCTAGAGGAATCTTCTAGAAGGATGGAATTTGGCATTCAATGGTTATCCTAATCTTGGATTCCATGATATTTTGGGATCATTCTTATCAAGTAACTAATTCATTCTCTCCTATATATATTGAGGGAATTCTCATGGAAAAGGTTAAGCAAATTCGTGGAGGTGGTGAAAATTGTGTGAAGGACTTAGCCTGAACAGAGCTTGGAGACTCTAGTAGGTCTGTCAAGGATTTGACGGTATTCTTCATGCAAAGAGTTGAACAGGAAGTGTGTAATGTAACCGGAGCCAAGAGTCATCGAGAGGAAGTTGACATCAAGGCTCGAGTTATCGTCTACTTTCCATTAATATGATACGGTATCATGTCCCTTTCCCATAAAGTTATTTCCACTTTATTATGTAATTCATTGATCATACGCCGTTGACGATTGAATACATTGTACTATCTTCACTTTGGTTGGTTTACATTGTCTTGGTCTTGACCTCACAAAAGAACTGGAGCAAAGCAGGAGCAACAAAGACCATAGGAAGCGATATCAAGGTATGTTGCTTGACTTCTTCCTCCTAGTTAATTCAATGGTCAAAAGCTAGGGAAAGAGTCATGTCTGTCCCATTTCTAAATCTAGATGGATCTAGGGAGATCGGAGTTAATGTAATACTTACCGATTAGTCCGATAAAAAATTGTATGGACTCCAACTTTGAGAACGATCTCATTTTCTTTCTTGTGGCTTTGGCATTTTTCTGTGGCCATTTGCTCTGGTTTACTTTTCTCCTTTCCTATCAATCGAGGTCTTGGGGATATCACGATAGTGCCTTTAGGTCTAGAATGGCACCTCAAATTTTCTTCATTTCCAAGAATTTTGATTATTTTCCAGAGGTTCTCGCACTTCCCGCGTAGCCTACTAGAATGCCAATGAAGTTTGCACTCTGCCTTTAGGTTTAGTGCGAGATTCTCACCCACCCTACTCAAAGGCCACCTGCGAGAATCACTAATTCTCACATGCTTGTGTAATATTGCCAACCTGTGAACTCATTTTTCAAAATTTGGATTTGATTTTTTGCATCTTCAGCTTGGATCAATCTAGGTACCTCATAAGAGTTTCTTGGACCATTTATTGATGTCTTTCTTGTCTTCGTTTGCGTGCATGAACAATCTTAAGTTCAAGGCTCTTCTTGTCACTTTTGTCTTGACTTTACGTTTCTTGGCTTTTCTTGGCATAACCATTCTCTCTAATTTCAGAATCTGAGTGTGCTTGATTAGTTAAGAACTGGTGATTGGTTGAAAGTTGAGTTTCTTGGTCTTTATCATTTGCTTTTTATTTGAAAGAATCATCTTTTATGCACTTGAAAAGACTATTGGTTTTGCTCTTTATTTTTGTCTTCATTGAAAGAGTGGATTGGGTTTTATTATTGCTTGTTCTTTGGTTTTTGATTTTCTATACTCTCATTGGCATGGTGAGGGTCCTTTTTGAAAAGTGAACGAAAGTTTTTCTTTCAAAAAAGAAATCTTTTCATCTTCGAAAACATTGAAATCAATTGTTGAAATTGTTGAAAAGAAGCAATAGAGAATTGTTATTGATGTATGATTTGTTGCATTTGCATTTTAAAATTTTTTCATTGTAGTTCAAAGTTGATCTGGAAAACTTTATCTTTCCTCCCATATAGGATTCATTAGACGAAAAGTGATATATTTCATTCTCATCCATGCGTTGTTGGGTCAGAGTCATACACCATAAGTTTCATCCCCGTTTCCTTTGAATGACTTAAAACTCTTAATAACACTGCATAATCATAAAATTTATCTAGTAACTCTTTCTAGGGCTCTATTACACCAACATTTAGCTAGGCTAGCGCTTTGGAGTAGAAGAGAGATACACTATCAAAGTACAAAACACACAATAGTATATTGTGTTAGAGATCATTAAATTCCATTTGCAACATCTTGTCTTTTCCAGAAGCCCTTCTCACACAAGGGTCAAACACGAGGTCGCATTGATATTGATAGAGTTACTCACCTTAGCACTGTTGATATCAGTGTAGAGATTGCACATATTATGGGGATTACTCGGAGGTATACCCACAATGATGGTGACCTTTTGGAGTTGATTTGGGGCTAGATACACTGCCCTTGCGTCTGGATCAGTTCATTGTCCCCATTTATTGTTGTTGGTGGTGACCTTGGTGGCTTATCTCTATAGGTTCTTGCCCAAAGGTGACTGTGGGAGAATCTTCACGGTACCTGGAATTGACGTTAGCCAAACTCACTTGGGATCCTTACAGGGTATACCACGATTGTAATGTGGGAGCTTACGCGGGGTGTAAAATTAGTTAGAGTTGTCAGCGTAACTTTCACCTAGCCCAGCCTTCTCATCTTGTTGTTGTGCAGCGTAACTTTTCCACCCTAGCCCAGCCCCTTCTCATCTTGTTGTTGTGACGTTGGATTTCATCACCAACTAGTGGCTTCGAAATTCAAAGGTCTTGTTTGCTTGGTGTTGCTTCCTAGATTTTGTTTACTAGCGCGTGTTGTTTGTTTCTCGAAGTTGACCATAGGATTTTCTTCACAAAGTTTGTCACTCGTTTACAATAGCTCCTCCACGTCGTTCACACAGAATGTAGGGTTTATCTCCAGAGCATCTGGAAGGTTCTCAACCCTTGCCTACAAGTACACCTGAGGGATCTCCTCAGCAAGGTGAAGTCATAGTCGTCACCACACCACAAGTGGAACGAACTGACTCTCTAGAACGTTTTCGAATTACTAATACTCGAGAGGACTTTCGACGTCACCTTGATTCCGAGCGACCATTTATGTGACTGAATTTTTCCGGAGAATTAGTTGTTACATCTTCTGGATCACCAGTTGGACCCTTTCCCGGTATAGAAGGCCAAGATATTTTTTGGTCTACATGAATTTTCCGACGAGACCTTTTTGGTCCAGGTTCACCTGTGATTTTTGAAATTAATCCTCCTGTGATTTTGAAATCTCTAGTCTAGAGATAGTACCGTTGACTACTTCTTATCACTTTACCATCCCTATCAAAATGGCCCATCTTACAGCTACTATGAGTGTTCCAACCAGGTTTACTGCGGTTAGTCTTGCTCCCATCAACACACCGCGAATGCCCAACGTCACTCTGACACTACCACCTAGATACCGGGCATTGAATGCTTCCATTCCTACTCCTGCGCAAACTCCATCCGGCTCTTCTAGTGGTCCTTCTTCTTTTGGGCACTTTCTTCCCGATTCTGTCCCAACACTCCCTTAATTTCCTTTTGGAGGACCTTCTTCATCTTCTACTGGAAATCCTAATCCTAGTTGCGCTATTCCGTCATTCACTCCAACTTATCAGTTTCCGGTTAGTGGACAATATCATCAAGGTAGTATAACTCAACCCCCTCTCAGTTGGCAAAACCCAATTGGAACACCACCTTCGATGGGAGGACCAACTCCACCTTATGGGAAAAACATACCTCCATCCTTGGCTCAGTATTGGAATCAGTTGATACAAAATCCTTCTCAATCGACTAGGGGGCAGTAGTTTCCAACTGCGTCAGTCGCACCCCCTAGCATCGGCCAACCATATCCAGGTTCATTTAATCCCATTTGGGGGATGACTGCTCAAACTCAAGCCCCTGTTCTAGGGTATAATCCGATGAACTACTATCCTGTCCATCCACCAACGAATATGCATGGATATTCACATTATATGCAGACTTCTTATGGTCCTACTGGTTTTCCGACAGGGATTCCTCCCCAAAGCCACCAGTACCCACAGGTGAATCGATAGTTACCCTTTCTCGCCACTTTGGATCTTTCAAATTTGTCAAGGATTTTAAATGATCCTATTCGTCACTCTCCCCAATGGCTTGTTATACCAGCCAAGATTCCATAGGACATTCCTAAATTCGACGGCAAAGTGGGAGAGGACCCAAATAATCATGTTATGACTTTTCACCTATGGTGTTCATCCAACTCATTGATGGATGACTCTATTTGTTTACGTCTTTTTCAACGAACCCTTACAGGTTCTGTTGTGAAGTGGTATATCGAATTGCCCCGAGGTTTCTTCTCTAACTTCAACACCCTAGCTATGGATTTCCTTACGCATTACCAGTTGTCGATCCATTATGATATGGGGAACGAGATTTTGACTTCCTTCAAACAGACTAAAGGCACTCATATCTCTGATCACATCCATGAGTGGCGAAGGAGAGGACATCTCATTAAACTTGAGCTCCCCGATCAGTTACAGGCAGAATGGTTTACAAAATCATTTGTGAACGAAATCAGTAAGGACATTGCCATGGGTGGCGTAGTCACGGAAGAGTAGGCTATAAGTTGTTCTCAATATCTTGACCTCGTTTATTCACAAACAGGAACCCTTTATGATTTACTACCTGACTTACCTCGTCCTAATACTTCCAACACTTCAACTACTCCAACTGCCTTGCATGCCACTGATGGTGTGATTGGTACTGCCCAAGCCCAATCACATTTCATTTCAAGCACAAACCCTAAATATACTTCTTCTAATGTTCAAAATACTCTGTCTCCTGCCACTCCCACTAGAAAGACTTCTCAGGTAAATTCCATCCAATCTACCCCAGCCGGTAAAAATAAATCTAAAAAGGGGAAAGGTAAGAATAAGGAGGGAAAAAATAATTCTCAAGCAGAGAAAACTAAAACTACCCCTGTTGATGATCGGGATAAGTGCAAACCACGATACCCTTGCCTTGTCTATGGTGATGATCACTATACGAAGGATTTTCCACGACGTGTCGAGGTCACTAAGTTCCTTCAGAGAGCTCCGAAACCACTTGCACCGGCTATCTTGTCCCAACCCTTCCTGTCTCAACAACAGGCTCAATTGGTCATTCACGACCAACCTTCCTCTTCTACTACATCATATGTTTTGATGTACTGGTGATTCTAAGCAGAATAACGTTGCACTCACAAATCGAGCCAAAGATTATTCTCCCTCTAAGGAGAAGGTTGATGATTTACCCCCTTCCTTGGTACAACCCTCTCCCACGACTCCACCTACCAACGGTCCTCTTCATCTCAAACGACCGAGCCTCGACACAGTTCTGTGAGCCCCCCCAAAGGGTGTCATTTGGAAATCAGATTTCAATCCTCATGCTTGTACGGCCTAGAACTACAACATTGTTGAAGATCTAGCCCAAGCACCTTCTGCGATGTCATCCCTTGAAGTCCTTCAAAGTTGTCCCGCACAATGGAAGGCGTTGTTGAAAGCTATCGGTGGAATTGACCCAACAAATACGAATTTAATAGTCTTTGACTTGGAATATCACATTCCAAGGTTACCCCCTCAACTCGCGTTCCAGATACAAGTTGTTGTCTCTGACAAGAACATTTGTCGAACCATTATCGATGAGAGTGACTCGATGTGTGTCATGTCTCTTGCTTGTTGGAAAGCCATTGGCTCTCCTTCTTTGAATGAATCACAAAATACTCTTAAAGCCTTCAATGGATTTGGTTTTAAGCCCTATGGTGTTCTTCCTTCGTTGCCCATCACGTTAAAAGGAAAAACGGTCCAAGTCGAAGTGGAAGTCTTTAATGCTCCCCTTGATTATAATCTTCTGCTTGGACGCAGCTGGATCGATTCCATGGGTGTAGTCGTGTCGACACTTTTACGTATAGTACGTTTCCCTCATAAAGGAAAGGTTATTACCATCGACCAACTTGCCTTATTTAATTCCGATACCCATACTGGCAACGTACTGTTTATTGCTAAAACCCCACTGGGTTATGAGAACGTTAGTGTAGGCCTTCTAAAGGACTCCTCGTTAATGGGTACTTTCCCCATTCCACCGCCCGATGTTCCACGCCTGTCTGTTGCTTCCATCAACATGATCTCCACCTTGCCTCATGAACTTCCTGCGTCTCACGACCCCTGGATAGTCCCTGACCTTGGAGATCATCTTCGTTATGGCAACAAAATGTCGTTAAGTCCAGTTGAATTCGTTTATCAGTCCATTCAATCGGCAACACCTTCTACCCCTTCTCTTGATGAGTTGTCTCTCGATCCTTTTCGTGTTATTTTTCCAACTGACGAGATCATCATGCCTGTCATGGAGGACACCCCTTGGGACGATGGGCATCATCGTTCTATCCTCTTTCTGGAGCAACACATTCTTGAGAACTACCAATGGATCTCGACTCCGTCGACCGTTGTTGTCATTTCCACTGTTCCCGAGTTTGCACACGATGTGTTTGCCGAAGGGAACTTAAGCAATATCTCACCCACTATTCCCATTGACATCTCTATCAAACCTGGAATCGTCGAAAATGTCCATATTGGAGCTTCATGTTCCCCTGACGAAATAGTCACCTATACATCCCTGTTCAAAGAATTTCGTGATATCTTCGCCTGGAGTTATGATGAAATGCCAGGTATCAACCCTGAGATTGTGATACATGAGATACATACATATCCTGACGCTAAACCCATCTAGCAACGTTTTCGTCCAGTTCACCCACGTAAAGCGGCTGCTATAAAGCTCGAAGTCGAGAAACTTCTGAAAGCCGGCTTTATTTATCTGGTGGCTCTCACAGACTGGGCTTCCAATCTTGTCCCGATTGACAAGAAACAAGGTACGATTCGTGTATGTGTTGATTATAGGGTTATCAATAAAGCTTGTCCAAAAGACAACTTTCCTACCCCTTTCGTTGATCAGATTGTCGATGACTGCGCCGGAAGTGAAATCTTCTCTCTCATGGATGGTTTCTCCAGATATAATCAAATTAACATCGTTCCCGAGGATCAACATAAGACTGCTTTTATTTGTCCTTGGGGTACTTTTGCCTATTGGAAACTTCCTTTCAGTCTCAAGAATGCTGGCGCCACTTTTCAATGCGCTATGTCTTATGCTTTTCATGATATCAAGCATACCGTTCAACCCTATTTGGACGATTTACCCGCTCATTCTATGTGCAGAGTCGATCACCTAACCCACCTCCGGGCCATTTTCGTTCACTGTCGGTTTTACCGTTTATGTTTAAATCCTCATAAGTGTGTTTTCTGGGTAGAATCCGGCCGTCTTCTAGGTTTTATCATTTCGTGTCAAGGGATCTGGGTGGATCCTTTAAAGGTTGAGGTGATCCTTAATCTCCCTCCTCCTCCTACACTTCGCCAGTTGCAAAGTTTGCAGGGGAAAGAAAACTTTCTTCGTCGTTTTATCCCAAATTATGCCGAGATAACTTGTGGATTTACGCGGCTATTAAAGAAGGATTCAGAGTTCGTATGGGATACCTTTGCCAATCATGCTTTTGAAGCTTTGAAGTTGTCCTTAACGCGATCTCTGCTTCTCTTTCCCCCCGATTACAATCGCGATTATTTCCTTTACCTTGCTGCCTCGGATTACACCATTGGCATGGTTCTCGTCCAAGAGGATGATGCTCACAACAAACATGTTATTTACTACTTGAGTCGAAGTCTCACGTCGACTGAAATCAAGTATCAACATGTCGAAAAACTGGCCTTGGCTATCATTCAAGCCATCCAACGCTTCCGACACTATATCCTCTCACCCAAGACTACGGTGATTTCCCATTGCAACCCTATGCAACACATTCTGACACGTCAATTGCTAGGGAGAAAATACTCCAAATGGATTGTGATACTCCAGGAGTTTAACTTGGAATTCGAACATGCCAAGTCCAAGAAGTCTTTAGTTTTTGTTGAGTTGATATGTGATTTTCCCCATTCTGCAACAGAAAATGTAGCAGCAGATTCATTACCCGATGAATCTATTTTCCTTATTAGAACTGATGATATTTGGTATGGTGATATCATTATATATCTCCAAACCCAGACTTTCCGGCCAACTTTGTCCAGTACTGACCAACGTCGTATATGCTGTCAAGCTTGTCAATACATTATCCTCAGGGATACTCTTTATCGTCGGGGGATTGACTCTATTTTTCGACGTGTCTAATGTTCGACAAAGCTGAGAAAGCTCTGAATGACTGCCATTCCGGAGCATGTGGTGGTCATATGTTTGGGTATGCTACTAGCCAGAAGATCTTACGCGCAGGGTATTTTTGTCCTTCATTATTTAACGACTACATCACCGTCGTTCAGAAATGCCATGCCTACCAGACCTATAATCAAAAAATTCGATCACATCCTGCTCCTCTTCACCCTGTGGTCTCATTTGGTCCCTTTGTGAAATGGGGCATCAATTTCATGACATGTCACCCTCACTCGGTCGGGGGGCATGGTTACATTATTGTAGCCATTGATTACTTTACGAAATGGGTCGAGGCGATGCCAACATTTGACAACACTGGAAAGAACACAACATTGTTCCTTTTTAATCATGTCATAGCTTGTTTTGGTGTTCCCCAAGCTATCATCACTGATCATGGTAGCCACTTTAAGAATTTTATGATGTCCGAACTTACTGAAAAGTTGGGTCTTCGTCATGATTACTCAACACCCTATTATCCACAAGCCAATGGCCAAGTCGAAGCGATTAACAAAGTTCTCATAACTATGCTTCGAAAAATGATAGGGATTCATAAAACAAGTTGGCACACAATGTTGTTTTCGACATTTTGGGCATACCAGACATCTGTCAAGTCCGCTACTGGGTTTACACCTTTTTGGTTAGTCTATGGTGTGGAATCCATTCTCCCTATCGAATGTAAGATACCCTCTTTAAAACTAGTTGTTGAACTCCTACCCAACACTTCTGCTGAGGAAGAACGTCTATTATATCTTATGCGATTAGATGAAACTCGACGTGATGCCACCCTAGTCATAGAAGCTCAGAAAAAGCATGTCAAGGCCCAATACGACAAGCATGTCAAGCCTCGTGTTTTTTCCGAAGGTGATCTTGTTCTTCTCTATGAACAAGATCGAGATATGTTAGGAGTTGGGAAATTCGAACCCATGTGGCGAGGTCCTTATGTCGTTCGACGAGTTTTGGAAAAAGGAGCTTATGAGTTGGTAGATTATGATGGTATCCCTTTGAGTGAACCTAGGAATGGGTTGTACTTGAAGAAGTACTATGCATAAACTCATATNNNTCTTTGCCCTTATGTGACGTTGTGTTTGATTTCCAGATGTCGGAGTCTTCGCTACCCTATATTGGCTTCGCTGATGGCGCTAGCCATAGTACTCAGAACCTTGCTTCCGCTGCGTGGGCAATTTACGCCCCTACAAACGAACTTGTCTCCTTACGAGGTGTGTGCCTCGGTCGTGAGACCAACAACATTGCAGAGTATAGCACCGTTATTGAATTATTGGTTGATGATATCTCGCTCGGAGTTTGTCATTTGGTTGTGCGACTTGATTCGCAGCTTGTAGTACTACAGTTAATTAATGTTTACACTATTCGAAGTCCTACTTTGTTACGGGTGTATTTGCGAATTTGCCTCTTGGAATGTTATTTTGATCACATTGAATATCAACATATTCCTAGATGTCTAAATACCTTAACATATGCATTGGTTAATTATGTATTAGACAGACATTTGAATCATTTATAAATCAATCACATCAATGTTCACACAACACATGATAAACTGATAGAAGCCGTCTGTAT